>AWUE01014929.1:0-89678 GCA_001974825.2 Corchorus olitorius | reverse complement strand
TTTTTTATCCCATTCGGTATCTAAGGCTTAATCCTGCCTAATCCGGATCCGATCCGCGTCGTGCACCTGGTTATGGTTGGTGAGTCTCCCAACAGGGTCAGCTGCGTATGCAAGGTCTCGAACCTGAGACCTGCTTAAACTGGAACAAGCCGCTTACCACTTGATCTAACTAAAGATACCTTGAAAGAAACTTTATTTAAGATTTTTTTTTCTTCAAATATACTACTATATATTTATGTTTATATAAATAGATAAGAAAAAGCAAACAGAAAATAAAATGTATTTATACGGAAGGTATCTTTAACAGCTAAACCTTTTATAACTGATGAAGCTTGTTTTAGCAACATCTGTAACTGAACCAGCTTTGAACAAAATGTTAATTATGGTGGTATTGAATTATGGATTACATTCAAATAATATGTTTAAACTCAAGCTATCCCTAATTTGTCTATGTACATTCTTTTTTTTCTTATAAAAGAAGGCAAAGTGGACAACAACTTTAACATTTCATTATAGCATGTGTTACGTATGGAATTGGCAGTTAAACATATTAATTTTGGAACTTTAGAGAATGATTCATATCGCAAATATAACTAACATATCCAAAACAATGAAGCTTGATTCACTAATGTATGTAGATCAAACCTTAAATAAATAGAAACGAAAAACTTCAAGCGAATGAATTTTTCTTTTTATTACAAACTCTTTGATACTCGACAATCACATTAGACATTAAACTTTAAATAAAGAAAATTCTCTTGACAACTCTAAATAAAAAATATTCGAATGATTTTACTAAAGTAACATTGGAGTCTATATATACTTACCCTAACAAGGGCAAAGTTCATTAATTACGGTCGTGTATTTATAACCGTTTCATCACTATTTGACTGTTTCACCACCATCTTGAGCCCAAACGGTTCCGTTTTAACCCCTGCTCTAATAATCACATATATGTACAGTATCTAATCTAATCTGTACAGTGTAATCTCATCTTTACAGTTACTAAACAGTATCAATCGCACCACTACCACACCGCTCTACTAAACACAGCCTACTTCAAGCAAATATGACCTTAACCTAATTTTACATAAAAGAAAAATGAAAATGGAATTGTCGATCCGAGCATAATATAGTTTTGTTCATGTAAATGCAAGGGAGCCAATCAAAAGGTCAAAACTCAATTTCGGCGTTCAAAGCAGTAGCATGAGCCATCCGAATGTGTAGCTGCCACGTGTGAGTTCGTGTCAAAGAACGTAACGGCCTGGTAAAAGATGACCTCATTCTTTCAAGTGGGTCCCACGCGCCGTTCACTTGTGTGAATGTAAAAACTAAAAAGTAACGCTCATCTTCCTTCATTTTTTTTTTTTAAGTATTTTCTGTGTTTTTTCTTCCTTTCATTTTTTCAATTTCCGAAGTATATATTCCAAGAGAGACGAAAATACAAAAATAAAAAGGAAAAAGCAAAGGAAATACAGTAAATAAAAACAGTAACAGTCCGTAACGGCGTGTCACCGCGCCGTCCGGCTCTTGTCCAATCCGTGTGTTGTGAAGAGGAAGCATTGACAGAAATCCTTTAACAACCAATAACATAAAGACACGTGTAGTGAGCGTACGACTTTGATGACCGACGGATGACGTTCAAACAGTTCCACATGAATCACATTATACATCTCCTGCGTCTCCTACGTTGGCACTCCACGCTGTTTAAATTTCAGTCAATTTTTCATATTTTCAGTTAAAAATTATAAGTAAAACAAAAATAATTTCTAGCTTTAATTTTTAATTCTTTATCACATTTTTTTTTTCTTTTGTTTGAATTTCCACGGTGACGTCACTAGCGTAGTGCATGGCATCATTGTTTCAGAACTAAAAAAATCAAATTAAAAATTAAAAAAAAAAATCAACGTCGTATTATTAAATTAACCAAGTTGATTAATATTATGTTTATGATGATTTAACATGTAGGAAGATCAAGTAACAAAGTTCCCACAAATTTTGGGAAGGCCTTCTCGTGTCCTAATAATCAAGAACAAGTCCATAAGAAACACAGTTTAACGTTTGAATAATATTGCTTAATGAAATTGTCTCTGGAAAGTGTTAAGAGTAGTTGTCTTGTTGTTAGGCTTTGCCTAAACTTTAACTAACATAAACAATCTCATCAAAGCTTAATAATGTAATTTATATAGTGATTATGATTTGATTAATAAAAACAATAAGAAAGGGGAAAATTTCAAAGACCCCACAAAAGTTTTCCCACTCGTGCGGTCAAACACCTAGGATGATAGGATTTTGTTGATTTAATTATGATTGCTTTACCAATTTTATGATCTAAGAAATTCATTATAAATTACAGGATGTCACCTTAAGATACGGCAAAAGCCGCTGTCATGTGTTAATTTATTAGTTTAATTTCTTATATTATGAAGGAACAAAATTTTATTTAGGACTATAAAGGATCAGTCAAAAGAAAGTGTTTGGACCGGGCTAATCATGAAATCTAAACTTTTTTACTTTTTTCAATCAACTAATTTGGAAGTCAGGCTGGTCAAACTATATATGAAACTAATTAATTATTAATGGAAGCGAAATAGATTTTGTTAATAAAAAGTATTTTAGTACTTAGTACTACTACTAGTCATATTGTATAGATTAATGCATATTAATTGATTACGAAAAAGGTTAATTATGATTGATTCTTTTTCTTTGCATACCAAATTACTAATAAACAAACGTCTACCTGGAAAACTTGTTCCTTTATTTCTGGGTTCGGAAAAATACTGGATATATGCCAACTGTCTAGTACTGTAGTGACGAAGAAATTGCATGAGAAATGACAAAGGGGGCCCTTCATGGGCTAGCTTGGCCTCTCAATCTGAAACCAGAAAGATTTGAAGTTTTTCAACATTCTCTCTTCTTTTAAGCAATGGAAAATTTTGACTGAGATCTCAAATTTCGAAATACAATTAAGTGATTAACACGTTTCAGAGCAGCTTCTCATCACCAAAGTATATGTATAAAGATTTTGCAAATCTAATTATTTGCACATATTAGAGGTTAAGATTAATAAATGGCCGGTTTAAGTGGTTTTATATTTGTTTCTCTTAAACAAGAATCTTTTAAATGGAGAAAATCATTATTATGAGAGAGCTTTACTCCCATATATAGTAGATCAATCCGGCTTGAATAAGTTTGATTTTTAAATATATAAAGAAAAAAAAATTAGAGCTTGAGTGCGTAAGATAGCTTTAAATTATTATCCTTTTAATAGATATTGGGTTAAGCTTCGATCCATAAATAAATGGCTTAATAATGTTTTGTTTTTGATGCAGCTCGATCGAGATCCAGAGGGTTGCCCCTGAAATTGGAAAAGGAATTGCAATGATTATATCTTTTGCACCAATTTCCAGAATGCATGCGAAAGCCATATATATCACTCACTCTCATGCATATATATACTGTACTCATTGCAGCTGTGCATACATGCATCAACTTTCTCAATTTATCATTGAGCATTCATTAACATTTAGAGTGTGCTTTGTGTTTCAACTTTTTTTTGGTTGATGAAGACCATAGATTAATCAATCATAATCAATAATTCTTTAATATTAGAAAGAATTAATAAATAAAAGTTAAAATTAATCACAGGGAATTAATGGTAATTCTATAGTTATACGAGTAAAGAAATCTAATCTTTTTCTGTCTTACAATAACAACACTATTCATATATAGCCACTTCATCAACTCTAGCATGGCTTAATTGTTTGTTGATATACACAAAAAAATAATAATAATAAAAATAAAAATTCAAGAACAAGGTGTGGCGGCCGCTTCGTTCTGATTTTGAGGAGGTGTTGCAACAATCCTAGAAGTAACAGCACCGCAAAGCGGGCAACGCTGATGATTAAGCAGCCACTGATCGATGCAAGGACGATGGAAAAAGTGTTTGCAGTTGGGAAGAAGCTTACAATTAGTGTCTTCCTCGAACACCTCCAAGCATATAACACACTCAGACTTAGTGTCGGTGTGATTTGATTTACTTTCTTGATTAATGTTTTTATACACAACAATTATGTCTGGAGGAATATTATTATCATTCTCGCATCCTACTCGTCGACGTCGCCCGGTTTCAATATCTTGCATTAATAATTCACCTAATCTGTCTGATCTCCAGTACCTATTGAACAGTATCAGTACTGATATAACGAAAATTACAAATAGAATATATGCAGCTGCAATCAACACCGCTTTCATGGTTTTTTAAGAGTAAATTGCAATGGAAATATTGATCAATGGGTGTGTTTTTATATATATAATATATAGTTCTACACCCAATGGAATTAGGAAAACCATATAATACATATACACCCAATCGAATTAGGAAAACTTAATTTTCACCAAAAAAAAGATAGGAAAACCATATTGGGAATTTACAGTTATAACCCTGGTAATTTACTCTCAAATTTTCAACTAACTATCGGACAATATATATCCTCACATGGGCTGGTCAATTTCGAATCATGTTATTGGGCTTGATTATTGGCCCAACTATATTTGTATGTAATCCAAAAGGCTGAGCTCAGCCTTATATACGATACATGTACAATCTGGTTTACAAATTACAAACAACATGCGATGAATACTTGAAATTGAAGATAAACGAAGAGTTACATTACTATATAGTATGAAGTAATTAATCTAACTAGCTACCTTAAAATATTACAGATTTTAAAACATTACTCCCTCCATTCTATATTATCCGTTCCTTTTTTAGACTTTTTTTGTTTCAAATAATGTGTCCCATTTAGATAATCAAGATACTTTTGATTAATTTTTACCCCTGCTAAATGTTGGAGGTAAAATGTTATAAAATTTTGTGTTCGAACTAATTTTCTTAATATTTGTAATATGGTTAAAATGAACAGATAATATGGGACGGAGAGAGTATTATACATATGCATACATAATTTATAATATATGGTCTTTGGAGACAGCTTCTAATTATTGATAAGGTTACGAAGAATTGAAGATGGAATAGGAGCGAAAGTAATTAAGAGAAAATTTTCTTGCTTAATTAGTTACTTGAGCGTCTAATGCACGCACCAGACAAGCGGCGAACGGCGCGGTTCTACTCTGCCATATTTTCAACACTAACTTTCTCTTAATCTTTTCTACTTTGCTCGCTCTAAATTTTAATTACATTACCTAGGTGCTTCTTTTATTAATTTCCTATAATTAATTAATAATCATCTATTGAAGCACCAATTACCATTCACCAAATATCACTAAATTAAATGAAAATTCGTCTTTTTTTTGAACACGATATATGGCGTTTGGTTTGGAGTCAGGAAACTGTTTGAAGAGTATTTGCTGACCATATATGGTGTTCCTTAAGAAAGACGGTAGAGGGTACACTGTTTCAGAATGCCACGTGTCGGGCATTTGGTGGAATGGTAATTTAAGTGAAGCCATGGTTTTTCGTGCGAGTCAGTGTGGGCTTGACTCATTTGCTTGGCCGTCTTGACCATTTCCTTATTCATCTTCACTTTTGACCATTCTTTAATCCATTTTATTTCGAAAAAAAATTAAGAATTTCTTGCAGAAATCTAATAATCCAAATTTATTTGGCGTTTTATAGAAAAATACACATACTTTGACCATACAATAGATAATGTTATGCGTAAATTTTTGTTCCTGATAAATAGTAATTAATGTCTTGAAGTTGGAAGTTTTTGCAGAGTAGTTTGAACTGGTAATTAAATTAATTAAACTTCAATTATAGTAGTTGCTCCTAATGAAAAACAATGGAATTGTGAATATGTGATGATAGGAGCCATGTCACATATTCGAAAGAGTGAAATAGGTGGCACCATGATCCATGAATTAGAGGACAAGTGATATGAACCGTAAAGGAGGACAAATCATTGCCAAAAAAGGAAGAAAAAAAGGTGAAAAGTACGTATTGTGATTTGTGAAAGAGAGACAGATAGGTTGGATACATGCACACGATATCTCTCGTTTTTTTTCCCATTAATTGAATTCCCAAAGATCAAATTTGAAGTTTTGGACACACCCTATATCAAATATAAGTATAACCCAAATCTACATGATTATTAATCTATTTGATTCAAGTGGCTCGACATTATTTTAGTGAATAAATAGTCACAAATTAACTTAAAATTAAGAATCACAAACGAAAAAATAACTTTTGCAACATGGTGGATCTACCCATGTTAGAATACTATGCAGTGGGACCTTGATTGGCCAATTCAAGCTAGATAAATTTGTTCATGCAATTGTAATATAGATCACAATTCACAAAGGTAAAATTTGAGTACGTAGGTAGGTGGTCAAAGGGTTAATAAGAATTGGAGTTGTGATATATAGATACAGATAGATTATAGATAGGGTGGTAGCATATATTGATATAATGCATATAGTGGGACGAATTAAGGTGAAAAACAAAAGAGAGAGAGGAAGAGTGTTGGGTGATGGGGGAGCTGAGGCTGAGGTGAGATGGGGAAAAAAAAAAAAAAGCTGAAGATGGAGGTGACAAGAGGAAAGATGATTGGATAGGATGTTTGTCCCACGTGGGTTTCGCACGTGGCCACTCCTGCGGCGGTTGGAAGTGTTTTGAAGACTGACTGCCACTCTTACCCGCCTTTTGTATGTTTGCTTCACGCAAGCAGCTGCTTCCCCCATTTTCCCTTTCCCCTTTCCACTACTACTACTGCTTCCTGCTCTTTTGCCGTGGCTTTGAAGTTTTATTCTAAACCAATACATTTCTGGACCCCCTCTCTCTTACATTATTATACCTAAATATTTTTGAACCTAATTATTAAACATGTTATATATGATCCAATCAGTAATTAACATGATCACATATATTAAAATCTATATACAAATATATTGATCTCATTGGTTATTGGCTATTAGCTATATTTAATCTTCATGATGATCAGTTTTCAAAATCTTCAATTGATATGATCCATAAGCATCTGAATTCATACTGTATATAGAAAGCGAATATATATACTTATATAAAAAGAATGGTTTGAGCTATTAATTTTTCTATATTATAATGGTCATGAATGCTACATAATTAGAGTTATAAACTCTTTTAAGAATCCCATTATTTTAAAGAAAAAAAAATATATTAGTATGATTGATCACCAAAAGGAATATGAAACTACCAGTATTTTATATATTTTATATTTTTTTTCTTCCTAGCAATGACCCACCACCCACAGTAGCAGAGAGGTTTCAACATTAATTTCCTATAGCTGAAACCGGTTAACAAACAAAAGCCAGTCTTTCTCTCTAAATACCCATATATCCTCTTCTATCTTTCTCTCTTTTTCCTCTCCTCTCTCTCTCTCTCGCTTTAGTGATTTCTTATACATATATTATTTTTCTTCAAAGTTGAGATAAAAGCAAGCAGAGATGAGTGGAAATAACGGTGGTGGTGGTGGGCCTTGCGGGGCTTGCAAGTTCCTCCGAAGGAAGTGTGTGAAAGGATGCATATTTGCACCCTACTTCGACTCGGAACAAGGCACCGCTCACTTTGCTGCGGTGCACAAGGTGTTTGGAGCCAGCAACGCTTCCAAATTGCTGCTGCGGATTCCGGCTCACAAACGCGTCGATGCCGTCGTTACGCTCTGTTACGAGGCCTTGGCTAGGGTTAGAGACCCCGTTTATGGCTGCGTTGCCCATATCTTTACCCTCCAACAACAGGTCACCCCTCTTCCTCTTCAAATTTCTCTTCTTTTTTGCTTAATGCTATTCATTATATTGATTAGAGTTTTTTTTTTTAATTTTATTTTCATTAACTCTAGGCCTTAGGGTTTTTGCTTAATTTTTTTCTTCTTCTTCTTGTAATTTCCATCTAAACTATACATTGTTGGTAGATTTAGGCACAGTAGTAATTATAATTGCATGCACCAGACATATATAGACTAACAAGCTTTGTTAAATAAAGTATATATATATATATGTAATAAAAAGATGAGAGTTTGGAAGTAATCCAAGTGCAGAGAGCCCATGCCTAACTAAATGGAGTAAAATCTTATAGCAAGATTTGGCATAAGTATAGACCAGCTGTATATGTTTCATAGAATAGGGCACCCACCACCCTCAAAAGGAGAAAAAGGTTAAAAAACTTTGGTAAATTTTACAAGATTCAGTGTTCATGCAAACGTGTGTCTTGGAAGATGTATCCGTTTGGTAAAACTTTGACAAAACTTGAATCCTAGTATTTTACTACTATTACTACACAGTTCTTACAACTTAGAACAAGCAATCTTAATTAGTCAAGGTTGAAATTGAAACCCTATTTTATATCTTCCAAACCTAAGAGATTAAAAAGAAAATGGCGATTATGGAGTATTCAATATAAAAATTATGGTGGTGTTTTTTCTTTGGGTAACTCGCCATGGGACCTTTTTTTTATATTGAAACTTTGCAAAATTCTTGCTAACTTGCGCTTGAGAAAGAGGGAACCGGCGGCTGTGAATGGCTTAAGTGGTTTGGTTGCTTGCCGGAGCCAGCAAGCAAGCTTAGCAACTCGAGAAAATATTCAAATAGTTTTGGCTTTGACTTTGTTACTCCTTCGATCTCTTGGCGAATTTGTTTATGATTAATCAAGACCTAGAATTGATAAGGATGTATCGTTTCTTCTTGCATAAAGGGTCGCGGGTCCTACCATGTGTAGGTTTGATCATGCTGAACTTTTCCTTCAACTATATATCTTTGTTTTCTTTTTTTGGGGATATGGTGAGATTTACTTGTAAGGATTAACTTCTTCATCAATTGCCTTTTTTTGAAACTCATCATGCAATAACGATAACTTCATATCTTCTTCAAAATAATTTCCAAACAGAGCATTATATATATATAAAAAAGGTTTATTATTTAATGGAAGATGGTCGTAGTTTTTCTTTTTCTTTGATGGGAGAAGATGGTCGGTCTAATTGTGTAACCATTTTGAATACGGATTTAACTTATATACTGTTTCAAGAAATTAGGACACTATCTGTTTCCTTTTCTTTCCACTTCCCATTAACTTGTTGGGCAGATGAACACAAAGAGATTTACTATCAACTTTAATTAGGTAGGATACCATTATTATTATCTTATAACAATTGACCTTCTTTAAACTCTCCTATTGGAGACGGTTTAAGACAATTATTTAATTTTACTATTACTAGGATAAGAAAAGATTATAGTACAAATCAAACATAAAATTATATATGCATTTTGAGTTTTGACTCAGTTTTGTCTTTTATCTTGTTGATTGCAATTTGTTACTAGTATATATCTTTATTTTCTACCCGGTTTCATCGTTCCACTGTCGGTAGCCTGTTGTTGTTTCGATTTTATAAATGTATAATCTTTATTTTTTTGCATTAAGCAAAATAATTTCGAGTGTTATGTTTATGATTGTAGGTAGTGAATTTACAGGCGGAGTTGGCCTATATTCAGGCCCGTCTTTCAACTTTGCAACGGCTCCCACTATTGCCACCGGCCCAAAGCCCATCGCCAACGAGCCTTCATTCTTCATCAGAAATAGGATCTGACTTGCTCTCTTCTTCTAACATGTCCATCAACTTTGATCCAACCCAACACCAACACACTTCATTCGAACTCACCAGTTTCCCAAATCCCTTTGATCAAGAAGTTGAGAACGAGGATGAACTTCAAGCTTTAGCTCGGGAATTCGTCTCCAGATATCTTCCCGGTGTTCGGTTCCGGCCTTCTAATTCCGGTTAAACACCACTGAAATTGATGTTAACAACTACTACTATTGATTTTAGACTCTTTAGCCTCTAATTGAAATCCCATGTAACTCTGTCCAACCTTTACTGCACTATTTCGCGTTTTGGGCTTGTTAAAAGGGTATTTCCATTGTTAATTAGTTCCTTTTAAGTCGTTTATGCCCTTTTATTTTAACTTCATTTTCTAAACATTGGGAAATTAGAGCTGTTCAAAAGGCATTAATACCATTTGCTTCAAAGATGAATGGAGGGGCAAATTATTACCAGATTGCATAATCTTTTGAATTCTTACAAACTCCGACGCAGGCATGCATGCGAGATTGGTACGAGAATTCCTTTGAAAATGGTAAAAACAGATGGGTCATTCAGCCCAAGCCCATTCAATCTTTTCAATACTTTTTTTCAAAAACTAACTACATTATTACGCAACCATCAAACTTCCAAAAGCATCCAAAATCTCATCTTTCTTTTTGGAAGTGGAAAAAGTAAAAACTAGACTACGTTGATTCAAGAGCTAAGTTAAAAACATACATGCTAATTCCAACGTATAATTGCACAGAAAACAGGAACTTATCCAAAGTTTCTTACCATCAATCCATCCGCTGATTCAAGAATGCTCCTGCTTCAGGATTCAGGAACCAATGATGCCCATCCATGGAAAAACCAGAATATCTTTCCTAAGATCAGAGTTCTTTACCTGACAGTTTTTCATATCGGGATCCACCACATCAAAGAATGCTCCTTCGAAGAAGAGGTTTGAAATAGCAGAGACACAATTGTTATTGATGGAATCATGGAATTCTAATGCCAATTAAACATGACAAAGCATTCAACAATCTCTTAAAAGCTTGACAGCAAGTTATGAGTATATCTACCCAGCTGAATATCAACTAGAAGATTATAAATCCAGGGCAATAACAAGTGAGGTCATAACTTATTGACATGATTTTGTAATGCCAAGCAGATCAAATATCTCAAGCTACAGCACAAACTAAGGACAATTACAACTACAATTAAACAAAATAATTGAATACTTCAAGAGTAAAAGAAAAAAGATCAGAAACCCAAGTGACTTCAAAACCGGAAGGCATTCATCATATGTTCAAACATGATAACATGTCCAGTAATTAATTTAGTGAAAATCAAGGTCCAAAGAGAAAATTTATACATAAAAAGTGGGAAAAGTTGCTAACCTTTATACCTGTTTCAAAGTTACACTGGCACTACAGTTTAAGGAGAGAGAGGATGGGATCAATTCCTCAGAAAATGGACTGCAAAGCTAAAAAGGATTAGAGAAAACATTTGCATCAGTTAATAGTTAAATTTGAAAGCTACATCACCTAACTATAAGCCTGCTTTGTTATCTACCATCTTGATTCATCAAATCTCATGGTCTAGAACACAGTTTGTACAAAATGTAAAATGTGCTTCTCATTATAATCAACTGATTTATAATACATAAATAAGAGAGCATCATGTCTACTATGCATGACTTGCCCACTATGACTCCCATATATAAAGCTTAAAAGATTCATAATCCTTTTATTTGTCTCCCTTTACAAAACCATGTTGGGCATGAGCAAGACTGGACACCTACTGACATATAATTAAATTCCCATTCAAAAGGTCTTGGTTCAATTAAACCATAACTACATAACAAAACATAGGTAACCTACCATAAATTTATAACGAAATGACCTTTAACTAGGCAAGGAAAGAAAATGTGACATCACAAAAATTGGGTGCATGATAACTAGGATAAGTCATTCAGACTTGGCAACTGTTGGCCTCTACCATCTTTTGACTGCAATGGGAGCCCACTAGTAATAAACCGTCTTAGTAAGTTTTTCATTATATTCTTTTGATCATTTCAGTCTAGAAACATTACATATCAAACATGCAACAAAAGCTAAGATAGTTTATCATACTTAAAAGTTAAACGCCAGCCTTTATTAATCATTCAGCGGATAGCATAAAACAGACAAGAATAACTTTAACTATAAACTCACTATACGATCTCACTTTGCAGGCAAAAATCCAGGTCTGACTTCCTGCAAACACTCGGGGCATAGGTTGCAAAGCCTTAATCTTGTTATAAGAAACTGTAAAAAGTATATTAGGAGAACTAGTCAGTGATTCCCTAAAGAGGCACAATAGTTGAACTCCAATCATTATGTTAGCACATAGAGAGAGGCTGGGGGCAGGGGAGTTGGAAAACATAAAAAACGGAAAGAACATGTTAAGTGGGATTCCTACACCCAGTACAGCCATGTAGTGGGGCGTATAACCTAAAGAGATAAGATCAATCCTCCAGATTACATATCTTCTAAACGAAAAGAAATGCATAGCTCAGTCTTCATCTAAACAATGAGTATTATGAGGACCGACTTTACGCAGGTTAAGAAAATACAGAGCTATGGCCTATGATAAAACACCCTAGCACGCTAGACTGAAATAAGTAGAACTACTAAATAGTATATCATGATAAAGAAAAGCTTAATATTGATAAGCAATAGCCACATGAGAAAGAACATGGCATCACCTACCAATTCAGTTGAAGAAAGTTCCTTGCTAGAACTTGCTCTCAAGCTTTCCAAGTAAAAGGCTTGAATGCATGATTCACCTAAAGCATTCACAGATAATCACTACTAAGTATCAGAATACACATAAGTAGTAGTATAATAAAAAGGACCAGAGAAAGGGAGGATAAAGAAACATACAAAATTAAGACGCCCCTAGAAATCATCCAAACAATTTGACCCATAACACAAGGAAATGATTTTAACAACCACCAGCATGATCACACCAACTGCTAGAGGACACAAAGTCTTTGAAATTAATAAGGAGAGGTGAACTTTGTCAAGCACTAATGGAGCTTTAAAAGAAAGGAAGAGAATAGACAACAAAATACATGTCATAGTGAGGGCCAGATGTAAAAGATCGGCATATAATACATTATACATACAATAATCCAGGAAAAAAAAAAGAGTGATGAAAACATTCACTGGTGTCCATTATAAGAGGAACCCAGCAAAAATCATGAATGTCCACAACATGGTTAACAAATAGTTATAAATAAGGTATGTGCAGATGAGCCCAATTGGCTATACTTTACAGAAATCACACACAAGAAAGACACCTAAAAGCATGTGAGAAGCTCCAATCTTCAGTATACATAAATTTACAATCCAGTCCAGCCGTGAGAGGGGATGAAGGGGGCAATAAAAATTCTAGATTATGTTAGAGTGAGTTAACCTGGCTCTTCAGGATGCTACACAATCTCCCCGTGTCTAAATCCACTGTCACCACAATCTGTGCTGGAATCTAATCCACAAGGAGAATCATACCACTTAGGATTATCTTGGTAGAAACTATCCACCTGAATGCCAACAAGACCTACGTCTGTCACTATACCATCATCATGTCTCATGGACTTGGTTAGTTTAGTATCTTCACAGTCAAGAATGCTCTTCTCATCAAAATCACTGCATTTCAACCATTTATCAGTCTTACAAGGCTCGCTCATCAGATCCTTTTGACTCCTACAATCCGCCCTCATTTGGTCCCAAGGAACAACATCCCCAAGTGTCCTTCCAAAACTGTCGTCATCATCATCAATCAATTCTGCATCCTTGCCATCCCCATATATCCGATCATGGTGATGATCACTCCAGTGTGCCAAATCATTTTCCCCTACCAACATGTCATCTGAAGGAGGCTTGTCAGCAAGCAATTCCATGGACTTTGAACCCTCATCCCCTAAACTTCTGACTTTACTCAAGATATCAAACAGCTCCCTAGATACCGAACCCAAGAAATGACGTGGAATTTTGCCGACCCTTCCTTCTAACAACCCAATTTCAGCTCTCAACTCTTGCACCTGCTGCAAAACGGCAAGCTGCAAGTCTCCTTCATCCTTCCCTATCAGTCCAAACCCATCACTATCTAAATCCTCATTAACCCCATAAACCATATCTTGATCCAACAAGAACCCTCCCTTGTGTCCAACAACACGATGCATTATCCTTGCATTGCCATCTAGTGGCCCTGGCTCGTGCCCGGAATGCACTGCATACAACTTAAACACTGCCATCCCTTCCTCTTGATATACAAATGTCTTATCCTTCTCATTATAATTAGCAATTGGCACTATGGCCCTAATTCTAAATCCACAACCACACCTCTTTGATGCATAAGGTTCCCTCTTCAAGATCCTTGACTTCTTTGCTGCAGGCTCCCCTGCACGGTGACAAGCATAATCCTTCACCTCGGCCATAAAAGGCTTATACCTAATGTATTTCTGCCTAATACAAAGCACTACCTTGTGTTTTGCAGCCAATTGCTGCAATTTATGAGGCACCTCCTTAGCAGGCACGTCAAAAGACTCTGTGTACTCAAAACGACGGCGTTTACTCCTGGAAGATGACCCCGAAGAAGCATTGCATACAGGGCACGCCGCAACACAAACCCTAATGTAACTCTCGGGAATTCCATAGAACTTAGCCCCTACAGTCCACACTTGCTTAATTCTCTCTATAGTTTCTTTAAGCCCTAAGTGCTTTAAGTCGGCGTCGCCGTGGAAACTCATAACAATTTCTTGCCATTGATTAATATGGGAAACGAATTGATTAGAATTGTTTTTGAAGCAAAGGAACTCGTTACCAGAATTGGGTTCCACGTGTGCGGTGAGCTTATCTTGGATTCGTTTCCAGGCGGTTAGGTAAGCAGTATCCTCGTTGCGGTCCTTCCAAACGGCGCGCCAGGATTTGAGGACGGAACGCGGCGTGGCAGCTCGGATCTCAGCAGGAGTCGCCAAACGCTGCTCACGGATGCAGCGGATCATGAGGGAATGAGACTCAGCATTGAAGGTGTAGAACTGAGAGGAAATGTGAGGCTCGGGGCTAATGTAGCCGAGGGGCTGATTGGTAATTTTATGGGTAGCGTTTGTGAAGTCGGTAGTTGTAGCGGTGGAGGAAGGAGCGAGGTGGTGGTGAGTGGTAGCGGCGTCATCGTTATCGGAAGAGGAACGACTGGGAGAGTCGGCGGAGGAGGAGGAGCGGAAAAGGACAATTTCAGGGAGGGAGAAGGAAGGGTCGGGTGGGTCATGGTGAGGGGAGATGGACGGCTGTGATTGAGTTTGGATGATCTGGGGAGGTGGGCCCAGATCATGGTGGTGATGGAAGAGATCGTCTTCGGTTTTGTGGGGATTCATATGGAAGAGGGAATGGCGGTTGGAGGGAGAAGATGATGAGAGTTTGCTTTTTGTTCAGTTTCTCTCTGACATTTTTGGAACTAAAGGGTTTTCTCTACTGTCTCTCTCTTTTAAAACCTAAATTTTTTTGCTACTTTTAAAACCTAAATAATAAAAAAGGAGAAAAAAAATAGTCTAATCCTTGCCTTTACTCTCTCTCTTTCTGCTCAAATTTAAATTTAAATTTTTACGAAAAAAAAAAGAAAATTAATTAATTTTTTAAAAATAGTTTTGTCTTGTTTCTTTTTTTTGTTTCTGCAATCTGCAGCATGCTTTGTTCTTTGTTTTTTACAATTCTTTTTAATTTATTGGAATGACCGGATTTCGATTGGATGCTCATTCGACGATGTTGGTAGTTAGAGCCACAAAGGTTGATGACACGTAGGATTATTAACGTGCTCCCTCTCCTAATTACTTGTACTAACCTCAACTCTCAATTACCTCAAAATTACAAAATCTCAATTACCCTTTTTTATCGAGGAAAAAAAAGGAAAAAAAAAAAAAGATTACACTTGAGCATGTGTGTTAGACTGTGATTTTATTGTAAGATGTATTTAATCACAAATGCAGAGTATACCAAATAAAGTAATCATTTAAAACATAGAAAAGTATTTAATCACAGATGCAATACTAATTAAAGTAAAATTGATGATTAAAAAGGTCATTTTATTAGATGTGTATAAGTCAAGATCATAGATATGCATCACATTCATTATGAGAGGTTGAAGTTGATAATTAAGACAACAATGTCAATGGGGAGGTTTTGAGTTAGCATGTAAATGAATTAAAAGGGATTAGCAAAGTCTCATGTTTTTTCACCAAAAAAAAATTTCTAATGTTGAAACTAGTAGTAGTATATGGGAAAAAAAAAGATACTTAAAGACTTTCTTTATAATCAAAGGTATCTAAACTTCAAATTAGTTGAAATTTAATATAACCAATGTGGTAGTCTATAGCTACGCTGCAAACATTTATTTTTTTCAATCTGGACTTGAGATTATAAGTTATACGTGAAAAGGTCTGTTGAATATGAGTTTTAAAAATAAGTATATTTCAACTCTTAATATAGTAGAAAAGACAAAAATATAAGTTAGTTATTTCAATTCTTGTGAAAATAATAATAATAAGGTTTTTAGTAAAATTGATAAGGTACGAAAATAATATATAGTGTATATATTATCATATATTAATGAACTAATGCCAAAAAAAAAGAAGTTAAGGGTTATTTTTAGGAGTATAATGAAATTTCATTATAATGATAATGTCTTATATGTCCAAACATTTTATGAGAATTGAACTCGAACTAAGAAATTTGTCTAAATAAACTACTTACAAACTAAATAAATAAATTAACAAATTAACTAACCGAACTCATATTTCGTTGAAATTGAACCCATTTCTTTATGATCAATGCACGGTGTAATCACCATTTGAGCTAATAAATTGGGTGGGGAAAAAAAAGGAAGCTAAACGGCTGATATATTAGGATAGGGAAATTAAACATTTAATGATTTAATCTCTCCATCCATTCACTGCATGATTTGACAAAATTATTTCTTGAAAGTTGTAATCACTTATGAAGTAAAATTATGGCCTAAGATTTCCATAATTGTAACTATTTCATTAAACATCCTCCCCTATATATCTATATCTCTGTCAAGATTCAAAGCAAATAAATAAACGGGTGTATCCTTATTGCTACTTTTCTTGTACTCTTCTAGGCATTAGGTACCACATACTTCATTACATTAAGTTTTGCCAAAAATGGTTTAATGAAACCAATATCCACAAGAAAATCCATTTCCATTAAAAGAAAACCAATCAAGTCTTGTGGATTGAAGGAAAACCATGGATAATTTCATACATTAATATGAATAGGTAAGAACTTAGTGTTTTTTTTTCTCTCATCCAAAGATATATTTCTTAAATTTACAATCAAATAATTTTTATTTTTTTGTTTTTTACACTTAAATTAAAATATTTAAATATTGTAAATATTTAGTGATTTTTAGGAAAGAACCAAGCCCAAAACTTCTTCCAAACATAAGGGATGGTTATGAATTGGACCTTAATATTACCGGAGCCCGAGTGTGAGCAAAACGGGCCTGGGCTGGGCTGCCCACATGAAACTTCTCATTTATCCGCTCAAATAGTTTCAATTTTCACCAATTTGACTTTTCCTTTTCCTTTTTTCCTTTTCTTTTTCCTTCTTTATTGTATTGTATCCTTCATTTTTCCTCCGCAATTTCTTCCTTTTCTGAGAAGATTTACTTGCCAAATTAAATTATCCCCACCAATTCGAAAATTTGAAATTCAAAAATCTCATTATGATTCATTGGAGCCTAAACCGATCCCCACCGTCGAAAAAGCAAACGTTTTAAAGAACTCACGCACCTTGATTTTGCCACGTGTACCTGACCCCACTTGATCCGATGACGATATTCTTTGCAATTCCTTATAACGGCTCCTTCCGCGCTTCATTTTCCCTCTCATAATCGCACTAAAAATTTCGAGCGTTTCGAATTACAATTCTCTATAGCGCAATTCCTTATATAATCAATCAAAATTTCGAATCGTCGTCTTGAATTAGGACCTTTCGTCGGTCGTCTATAGCCTACGTACGCTACTGAGCAAAAACGCTTCGTCAAGATCGAGAGTTCACGGTAATTTTCTTGTTTGATTTTGCTTCGAATGGATATTTACTTGTTTCTCTGTTTAATTTTAGTTTGATTACAATGGAATCTGTTTGGTTGACGAGAATATGAAAGAAATAATGAAGAAACGATTGTTTTGGAGTGTGGCATTTGATCAATGTGTTAGTCACTGGATCGATAATTGAATAGAATTGATAATTTCATTTTTCTTTAACTTTTTCGTGGAAATTAAATCAAATGAAACTCTCAAATTGCAGAAACTTGACGAATTAGATGATACTAGAACTTTTTCAATTTTGATGGTTGTAAAATTGCAGAATTGTACCGGCTCCAATGTTAAATCATTACGGCGAGCAGTTTGCGCGCATCGAAACAACCTGCGGATCGTTGCTGGGTGAATTACAGGTTCTTATTGAGATCTCATAAGTATTTTTATGTTTTGCCTCTTCGTTTGGCATATTATACCATATTTTTTTAATGCTATCTTCGCGTTTTATAACAGAAAATTTGGGATGAAGTCGGGGAGGCTGATGAAGAACGGGATACAATGCTTTTTCAACTTGAAAAAGAATGCCTAAAGGTTTACACGAGAAAGGTAGACGAGGCAAAAGAATGCAGGACTAAATTGCAACGAGATATTGCAATTGCCAAGGCAGAGATTTCAAATATCTGTGCTTCTATAGGGGAGAACCCCGTGCATGTGAGTGAAGTTAAATTAGTATTGCAATCAATAAAGAGGCCTATAGAATATGCTCACTTATATTTGTATCAGTTGAATACTCCATGAAATAACTGAATTCGAGAGTAGTTTTATGTTACTGGTTATGTGTATTCACAGCATGATTTCAAGCCTGGTGGGAAGTTGAAGGAAGAGCTTGAAACCATTAAACCATTGTTGGATGATATGCGTAGAAGGAAAGTGGACAGAATCAGCCAATTTGTTGGAGTTCTAGATCAAATACAGAAAATATCCAATGAGATTATGGGTCTTAAAGAACAAAATGGAAACAAGAGGATTGTTGATGAGACCAACCTGTCGCTAAGAAGACTAGAAGAATTACAGAGGGAGTTACATGAACTTCAAAATGAGAAGGTTAGTTATCCATTGTGATCATTTTCCCCTTAATGATAACACTAGCTACAAGATTTTGATAATGAAGGTTCCTTTTAGCATATCACAATTGATGACAAGTTACATGCAATAAAAGATATTGCCCTGTTAGTTGAGCAGTATTGAAGTGAGAACAGTCTGTTAATGATTTCACTCGACGTCACTTGCAGATTTATCGTCTGAATCACGTGCAAGACCATTTAAATACTATAAACTCTCTGTGCACTGTTCTCGGTATGGATTTTAAGGAAGTAATTTGCGGAATCCACCCTACCCTGGATGATCCCAATGGTGCAAAAGATGTAAGTAACAACACAATTGCAAGGTTGACTGCTCAAATTCAAAGTCTGAAGGAGCTAAAGATTAAGAGAATGCAGAAGGTTAGTGCCAGTGTAAATATACCTAATGTTTTTATGTTATGTTTTGACACCCTGAACATCTGTTTCCCTTTGGTACTTCCACAAGATTCAAAACCTTGCAACTGCCTTATTGGAGCTTTGGCATTTAATGGATACACCTGTAGATGAACAAGAGATGTTTCAGAATGTAACCAGTAAACTTGCAGCTTCTGAACATGAAATTACAGAGCCCAATGTGCTGTCTATCGAGAGTATTCAAAATGTGAGAACACTATTTTCAAGTACTTGTCAATTTTCTTTGTCATCTGCTAGCACTAATTTTATTTGGCGAATCAACTGTACTCAACTCTGTATGGGCTGTTTCGGTGTAGGTTGAGGAGGAAGTGTTTCGATTGGAGCAGCTCAAAACAAGTAGATTGAAGGAAATTGTTTTGAAAAAGAAGGTCGAGTTAGAGGATATGTGCAGGAGGACTCACATGGTTATGGAAGCTGGTGGTTATTCAATTGAAGCTATGGAGTCTGGTAAAAATCTATTCACAAACAATTGGCAGTTATAACATTTTTACAATATGAAGGAATTTACCCATGTTGTTCTGTAGTTCATGAGTTTTCCAACAGCATGGTTAAATAGGCTATTGAACATTCTGATTAGTGTAATGCAATAGGATTCATTGTTTTTCTTACTTGGATTTCCATCTTTTAAGAAATTTTTTTGATTTAACTCTAAAATGAACTTTGCTTTATTGATTGGGGAGAGCCTTGATTCATTAACATAACTATGTGTTATCACATTGAATATGTTTTTGCAGGTACCATTGATCCTCTATACCTGTTGGAACAAATTGACCTTCAGATTTCAAAGGTTAGAGGGGAATCTTCCAGCCGCAAAGAAATACTTGAGAAGGTAGAGAAGTGGTTGGCTGCATGTGAAGAAGAGAGCTGGCTGGAAGAATACAATAGGGTTGGAATCTAACTTATCTTGTTTTGTGAATAGTACACGGGTCTTTCTACCAACCCTCAATTGAGGACTTACATATTGTTTAAACTTTAGGATGACAATCGTTACAATGCTGGAAGAGGTGCACACCTCAGTCTGAAACGTGCTGAGAAAGCTAGAGTGGTTGTTAATAAAATTCCTGGTAATTTTTCCACCAACCTTTTACCTATGCCATTTAGTGTAATGAATCAAAAGAGGCGGGATTGAGATTTAATTGGTTGTCACAGGTTTTTATTTGGTTTAAATCCTTGCTTGATTATGTGTTCATCTCTTTATAACTGTTCATTTGAAAAAAAAAAAAAAAAACAACTTGTTTCATTTGGCTTTGGTGCAGCAATGGTGGAGGCATTAACCTTAAAAATCGCAGCTTGGGAGAAGGAGAGAGGGAGTGAATTCTTATATGATGGGGTAAGCAATAATCGTGAATTAATAAATTTTCTAGACCTAATTGTTCTTTTTCTTTTCCTACTAGTAACTGTGTGTATGTTATTTTTCCGAATTGTATTTAGGGACGACTTCTTTCAGTACTGGAAGCCTACGGCAACCTGAGACAAGAGAAAGAGCTAGAAAGGCAGAGACAGAGAGTATGTGCTCTGTTTTCGCTTTAACTTTTAGGCCTTAGTTCGATTTTACAACAAGTTTCTCATCTGCTTGAATATTATTTTTTTGTGTTGAAAAGGAGCAAAAGAAACTTCATGGACAGCTAATAGCGGAGCAGGAAGTCCTTTATGGTTCAAAACCCAGCCCATCAATAAGCGGAAAGAAGGCTCCAAGAACTCCAGCTGCCGTTGCAAGTAATAGGAAATTGTCGCTCGGTGGAGCAATGCTTCAGCAAGTGAAGCCTGAAAAAGTTTCTAGCCGTTTCAATCCTAATAAGAAAGCCGACTATTTCAATGAAAACAGCTCGCTAAATCATCAGCGACCCAGTACTTTTGCAACTCCCTCTGGTAATATTCAGTCTGTCTCTTATAATTAGATTAAAAGATGCACAATTTTCTGTTCTCTTCATTTTTTAAAAATTCGTTTTATATATAGGTAGGAGAATTTCTGAGCTTCCCGGCCGTGTGATGAAGAAGAAGCAGCCATTAAGTGGAGCAAAAGTACGTGAGATTGAGTCACCAGCAGTTCGAAAGCCTCTTTCGCCCGTTTCTTTTGCAGTGAACTCCAGTGGGAACATCGTAAATCCGATTCCTGATTGTAAGACGCCAAAAAGCATATCTGCGAAGCCAATGGCTGACGAAGAAACCAGAACAACCCCAAAAGCAATGCCAATTCCAATTCCGGAAACTCCTTCAACGGTGTCGGCTCCTATGCTTGTGGCAGCAACACCAGCTACGCCGGCAATATTGGGTTCTCATAAACAAGTTGAGTACTCTGTTGAAGAGGTAAGAGCTGGGATTCTTCTGTACTAAAATTCCCAGATGAACAAATCAATTTCCAAAAAGAATAAGAAAAAAAAAGTCAAACTTGATTGGCCTTTTCATTGTCGTTGTAACTAAGCAAAAGAATGTGGACTTTTGTGTCAAAAACCGTTTGACTGGGGCGGAGTGTTGAATTTGAAAGACAAAAGGTTGATGGATTGGTTCTCAAATACTAGAAAATCATAGAGGTTTTTTTTTTTGGTTAATTAAAAATTTCATGAGTGGGGATCAGGCTCTCGTCAGGATGGAAAGCACTAGATCTATTTTGGTAGAGGCATTTATTTTAGAGATCGAGGACCAAATCCAAAATTTCCAAATTCTGGTCAGGGTAAGTTGGGGACAGCTTATCTTAAATAATCTTTGAAAAGATTCAAAGATGTAGGGACCAAAATGTTGATGGGCATGTGCACTATATTTACAACGTGGCTGTCTTTCGGACAGGCATACCTCGGACAAGTGTAACATAACGGATCCACCAAACTTAGGTCAGGATTTCATTTGACTCTCTCACACATTGCTGGGTCTCTCTCACTCCCTCTCTCTTTCCCCTGAAAATTACAAGCCAACCAGATTCTTGCAGCTGTTGACAAGATTTTGCCCTAAGTTTTTAATTCAATTTCTGAATCCAGCTTACCAATTTTTCATTTTGCCGGAAAGACGCTTAATAGTCGAATCTAATTGAGATTTTAATTCTGTCCTTTCTAGAGTTTAAATTTTGAAAAAGAAGCAAATGCAATTATTTGCCAAGTTCTTTAACTCTACGGTAGCAAACATTTAAATTGGGGAAAATATTAGGTAAGGGTAATTAGGATTGGATCAAATTCATTTAATATATGGTATATAATTGAGATTTGAGGCAAGCAAATTTTTCTTCTTTGCAAATTCTCTTCTGTCATTGGTCTAAATTTGGATACATGCCATAAAGGGCAAAAATAACCTTACATGACGTTTTTTTTAGAGGGTCGCGTGCCAGAGTATCCAATCATATTCCTCCATCAGATATCTGTCTTTCACCCTCAGGTGACGCAATCACCACTCAGTCACCAACGCTCATAATTACCAGGAGGAAAATAACAAGAAAAGAAATGCCAAATTCCAGTAAAATGGAAATAAAAAACGAAAAGAAAGGAAGAACAAAACAAGCAAAAGAATTTAAAAATAAAAATCAAAAAAAGGAAAAGTCCATACTCCAGAGTTAACGGTGGCATAATTGTAATTAAGAAAATAAAACAAGGGCAAAATGTAAGATGTTCTATTCTTTATTTGCCGAAAAAGACAAAAAGCAGGTCAGCGGCAATAAAAAGGTCGGCCCTCCAACCCCAACTTTGCAGCTTTAAATGGAAGACACAAATATATAATTTGGGAAAGCAATTTACTTTACTTTTTTAATTTTCCAATATACTCTTTTTTGGACGAATTTACTATCTTACCCCATTTTTGTTCAATTTTCAAATTCAATTTCCCCTCACGGACGTGAAATTTCTTCTTAACCAAATTTTATATATCGGGGTTATCAATTTTACCTACTAATTAATAATTATTTTAACCCTATATTATTATTCTATTAAATTAAATAGTAAATAATTTTCTTTTTCATTTATTCAATAATTTGTATTTTTTCACCCTTTTTTTTTCCTGTGTTTCTCTCAAAGTCTCTGTTCAGACAAGGGAAAAGAAACTGGCCAGCGGTTTTAGGAAACCAGTGTTTGTGTTTTTTATCTTTGAAAAACAGTTTTCTCAGTAGAAAAAACAGTTTCCTTTTATTTTTTGTTTTCTATATTATTATTATACTCTAGATTTTTTTTTGGTTTTCTGGAAAAATATTTAATTCTGTTTGGTTGGCAAGAAAAAGCTTTTGAAAGTACTTAGCTTTCAGTACTGGAAAAATGTGAAGAAGCCTGAGAGGAACAGTGTCAGTGAAGAGTTTTCTGGGTTGTACTTATAAGTTACAGGTCATGATCTCTACATTTTAACTTCAAAGTTTCTTTACTTTTTATTATGATGTAAAAAAATCCCTGCTTTAATAAATTTTCTGTTTTTCTTTTCTTTCAGATGAAACTTAAAGTTCTTTTTTTTTTTGTTACAGTCTAATTTTTACAGTCCTAACAAACAAGGTTAAGTTAAGCTATGTGGTTTTGATGTTTTGATGTTCTTAAGTTTAACTATTGTCAGTTTTCCTAGTTTAATTATCATGTAATTATTTTTACACAGTAAAAAATTGTGGAGTTTTATTTCTGTTAAGAGACTGTGATCTTCTGAACTAAACAGAAAGCTCAGCTTTGAGTAAAGTTAGTTAATTTACATTTATCATTTCATGCATCTCCTTTTTGTTAAGAATTTTCTTGAATAATCTTTATGGTTTCAGAAAATGTCTGGGACTTTTTTATGATTTTTGTCAGTATATTTTTTTTCTAATCTCTTAAATTCTCCACTTGGTTTCGAAGAGATTTTTTAATGTAAATCATTTTAAAATATAAAACTATCATGGAATTTTAGCTTCTGACAGCATTTTACTTCTTGTGTTCCGAATTTTATGTAGCAATCCTTGTTTCAGCTGCAAGTCAAAGAGAACACTGATTTAGTCCCCATAATAACCTTTTTTTTTTCCTTTTTTGAGTTTATTTTAAGAACATTGTACTTATTGATGGATTTCTGTTTTGTAGGTGGTTTGGCTGAGGTGAATCTGTAAGTTAGCTGTAGTTAGTGTGAATAATTTTGTTTGGAATATATGCATGGAAGCGAATTCAGGAGTTACAGTGATTGGAGCAGAAGCTCCATCAGCTTATCATATGGCGCCAAGGACAGAAAATGCTAACCAAATCGGTGTGAACTCAACGACAATGGATGCGTCACCGGTTAGTGTAGGATTGACTGCAAGTGCAGAGAAGAAGAAGAGAGGTAGACCTAGGAAATATGGACCAGATGGGACAATAGCAAGGGCATTGTCACCAATGCCTATTTCCTCGTCTGTTCCACCCGGAGGAGGTGAGTTTTCTAGTGGAGGAGGATCAGGAAAGCGGGGAAGAGGTCGAAGCAGTGGCTACCAGATTAAGCATCAGAAGGGGATGGAAATGGACAATTTAGGTAATGAGCCCCCTTTTGAAGAAAGTTGTTCCTTGTTTAATTCTAATAATACTATTTGGTTTCAGTTTTTCATGTTTAAATTTGGTATAGATTAGTAATGTACTAATGTTTCGGGTTCCTGTCTTGTTTCTTGGAGTGTATGCTTCAAATTAAGTTTCAATTAGTTCTGCAATAGTGTTTTGAAACAGGTCTCATTCACCTGATAGATTTGGAAATTTCTGAATGCCTCTTTGATGGATTCCATATGTGAAGTCACTCCCTAATAATACTTGTTAAACTTTTTGTGGGACCTTATCATGAGATGCTCTTGTTCAGATTTGGAAGTATAATGCTGCTTCTGTGAATGAAAAAGTGGCCTTTTTTTGTGGGGTTGATGTCATGGTGTGAGGTTGAGGAATATTCTTCTTGTGGCTAAGATTTGTTTCCTCTTGCCTTTTCTTCAATGATTTTTCAAGATGCTACTATTGATAGAAACAAGATTGCTCGATTGGTAATGTCTTTTAGTTACCAAGGTTGAGGAGACAGAAAATTTGTTTCTACTCCTGAACTTGTTGAATCTGGTTTCCTGAAGTATTAAAGGGTTTTTGTTCCATAAATATGATGCTTGATCCTTTACTGATCTCATGACAAATCTCAACCATGTAGTAGACTGGTATTTCTCTTTGCATTTTTCATAACTTTAACAGTGAAATTCCATATTTATTAGATGTTCCTTAAATTGTTTTGTAGGCGACTGGGCCGCTACGTCTGTTGGAACAAATTTTACACCACATGTCATCACCGTCAATGCTGGTGAGGTATGCTTAATATGGAAAGAAATGGGAGATTGGCTTTGTTAATTTTTGAGGGAAACATTTTTGTTCTTGTGATTCATTTCTATCATTGTCAATAACTTACCAGACATTCGGGGTCCATTCTATTGTGGCTACTATAGGTCTTCTTTCCAATTTTGGTGGATCTTCCTTGTTCATATTTCTAAACCTTAGTCCTTGACACATGGCCACTGTCAAATCTTCGTGTCTGTTACCAAAAGCTTTAACTGTTACAAAAGAATAAATGACATTTGTTTGCTATCTTGGTTTTGCTTCTCGAACTATGACATTTGTATTAAGGATAAGTTAAATTGTGGGAATTATATCCATTCTTTTCTGTACTCCATGTTCATGATGGTGTTCTTTATCTGTAAATACCTCTTACCTTACTTCATCCTTGATTTTTTTTCCCTGGTGTTTAAGGATGTAACAATGAAGGTGATATCTTTCTCCCAACAAGGACCAAGAGCTATTTGCATCCTATCAGCTAATGGAGTGATTTCAAATGTTACACTTCGTCAGCCGGATTCTTCTGGGGGTACTCTGACATATGAGGTTAGGGAAATTAGAATTTACCTTAACTTTGGAAATTAAGGATTTTTCATTAATATTTATAGTTTGTGTTAATGTGTGCAAAGATTTCACTAAAACAGTAGTGCATCTATGCATCTGTTTGATTCTCGGATGTGAATAAGATAGGTTGCATGATGTGCTTCTCCTAAGAAAATACTGAAGAAATCAAATATCTAAGACACATTGTTTGAATGGACTGGAGTGGATATAAACTGCCAATTCTGCATTGGCTTTAGTTTGTAACATTAATCTTAGTAACCAGTGGCTCATCTATATGACAGGATAAATTAGAGAAAAGAAGATTTTTTTTTTTTGTTCCTTCATGTTACTTCTTATACTGTTTTGATTTTCTAGTCCTTTTTCCTTGTAGGGTCGCTTTGAGATACTTTCCTTGTCTGGATCCTTCATGCCTACTGAAACTCAAGGAACAAGAAGCCGGTCTGGTGGGATGAGCGTCTCTTTAGCAAGCCCCGATGGCCGTGTTGTAGGGGGAGGAGTTGCTGGGCTTCTGGTAGCTGCCAGTCCTGTACAGGTAAGCATTTTTAATGTTAAAATTTCCCTTATATTTAGAAGTAACAATTGGCTTGGCCAGCAGTAGTCTGAATAGACAGAATAATCATGTTCTTGCATCATTCCAAAAACATACATCAATCTGACATGTGTTGAAACGTAGAAAACTGGAATTGTCTTGGTCATTCTAAGATATCTCCTTATAATTTATGCAGGTTGTTGTAGGCAGTTTCTTACCAGGCAACCAGCATGATCAAAAACCCAAGAAGCAGAAAAATGAGTCCATACCACAAGCAACTGTTGCAACCAACCCAACTTATATTTCTGCACCTGCTTCAAATGCAGAAAAAGATGATGGAAATGGCAATGGCATAGGTGGACCGTCGCAACAAAATTCGAATGCCCTGAAATCAAACCTTGCCGCAGCTGCCACATTCCGGAGAGAAAATTGGGCCACGATGCAGGAACCTAGAAATTCAACGACCGATATCAACATTTCTTTGCCTGCAGGTTAACTTGCTGATAGAATCACAATAATTCATCTCAGAGGCTGACTATATCGATCGATCCCTGATGTTTGTTTCAACGAAGAGTGGAGTGTATGTGTTGTTGAAGTATATTAATGTAGGATGAATTAGGATTAGCATTCCTGATTTGCAGCTAGGTTTAATATTTTGAGGCAAGGACATCCTTTTTTTCTCTGATGATTGGTGAATTTATCGATGACAAGTGTCCTAGATTTTTAAAGTCATCTCCCAATTATGGAGTAGTGAAAATTTTAGTCAGCTTTTCTTAATCTGATTTCATTGATCCTTTTAACAACACTTATTTGTCATTCTTATTTTTCAGCATATTTATGGAAAAAATAAGAATGTTATCCTTAGTTAACCATTGACCAACAATTTCTAACTATATTTTGGTTATGGTTGAGCAAACACACAATAAAGTTCGTTCGTATAATAGGGAATCCGCAGCTTAATTAGCATTTTATCTTGTGACGACGATGATGATGCAAGAAAAAAAAGGGTGTTTCCTTTTTAATGGTTGAATTGACCGACAATCCTCAAAATGTCTTTAGCTGTTCTATTACAAGAATCAAACATTAATACTTAAATTTCGTTACTTAAGTTGCCCTTATCTAATGTCGGGATATAATCTAATTGTTGTGACATCAGCCCTGACTATCGCGTCGCGCACCTGATTATGGTGGGTGAGTCTCCCAACAGGGACAACTGTGTATGCAAGGTCTCAGGTTAAGCTGGAACAAGCCGCTTAACACTTGATACATCCCTTTGCTGGTGTTGTGACATCACATTTCATAATTCATATATATATCCTTGTTAATTTTAGGAATAAACAAAGACCAATTGACTTGGCTGCAAGTTGTTTGTAAATATATTTTATTATTTAATTCTAAAGTAACCATATTCCATTTTTCCTTTGAATTTTTTGCACTCTTATTTGTTTTTTCCACAGATTCCAATATCTTAACCTATACTAATTAAGTCACTTTCTTCACGATATTGTTCATATATAGATCTTCCTTTTGGTTTTGTGTTCCTATCAAAAAGTGAATGCTGAGAAATTTCCTGGCAACCTAAATAAAGTGATACACTGATATTCCTCCCGTCCTCGTATGTATGGTTCTAAAGTAAATGTAGATTATTAATCAGAGAATGACATGTGTAATTAAATTGCATAATTAATTGATTATTATAACCTTAAACATGGACTTAACTAATCCTTAATTTTTGCTTCCAAAAGTAGACTAACTTTCTTAATTCTCATTACCCATTTGTTACTGACGAAGTTTCTCAATATATTAGACACTTATAACACTGTTTCTAACTCCACGAAAGAAAGATAGAGAAATAAAATCACTTGGGGCATGAAGGGAGCAAGGTTTCTAAGTATCCCTCTGGTCATGATGATCTTCTTCATGACTTTTTTACTGTTGATTTTTAATAAGCATCATCATGAACTTCTTTTCTTCATCGAGGCGAAATCTAGTCGAGAAGCTGTGTTTTTCATGTTCAACGTTATCATCATCAGCGTCATTATTGGAAGCCAAAAGCCATCATCCAATTGTAATCAAGCGGCTAATGATTCTCTTCCCCCTCTGGAGTATGATCATATAGACCTTAGAACAGATGAAGAAAGTGATGGTGGCAGTGAGATTGAAGATCATCTGAATTATTATTATGGATATTATTATCATGGTTATGATGATGGATATGACGAAGAAAATGATGATGATCTTGACACAGAAGACTTGGATAGTAGTGAGGAAGAAGAAGATCATGATTTGGAAAGAAGAATAGAGGATTTCATTGCTAAGGTTACTCGCAAATGGAGAGAGGAATTACTCACCGATCATCATCAGATTCAGAGGCTTCTTTGCATGACAGCAAATTGTAATTAATTAAGTACTGTCAAGTGTCAACTCTCATAATTACATTTTGTAGATATATTATTGGCTTATTAGTCCTTTTGCCTCATGAACTATAACATCAAGGACAATATTGTCTCATGAACTATAAATGGTGACAAATTTTCCTCCTGAATTTTCAAATTGAGGACAATTTATCCATTAAACTTTCCAAATTTAGGACAATTATAACCCTCCGAAATAAGGGACAAATTGTCCTGAATTTTGAAAGTTCAAAGGGCAAATTGTCCTGAATTATAGTCTAAAACGCAAAATATTCTTATCCTTATAGTTTAAAGGGGCAAAAAGGCTAATAATTATATTGACACATCAATATTGCTTGTCTTCTTGACATGTACTATTTCTTAACTTTGGTAAATATTGAAGCGCCTATATATTAGTGTTCATGCTAAAATGTGTCGTGGCCCAATAATCACATAGATCGAACTCCGAGTGGCCTGCCAGAGAGTAAACCGTTAGAAGGGATATTTCGGGAATGCCGGAGGGACCTGCTCCGACAGTCAAGCCAGTAAGGGTCATCTTTAGTGTAGTGAGAGTTTGAGAGTCTAAGCATGTATGTGAGCTTGTGTTCTCTGATCATATGTTATGCTATGAGTTTATGAGTCATACCTTAACTATATATATACCTTGTATAAGGCTTGGGTCTTAGATGAGTCTCTGTGGCTAATGAGCCTGATTGGGCCTTTGAACCTGTTTATATGATGCTCAACAATTAGTATTAATTAATGCTTGAAAAGATGCTTAATTTTTGTTTACCCATGCACCTAATTAATTAAACATTATTCTCAATAATATTATTTTTGCATATAATTGCATGTGCATGAACACTAGTGAAGAATGATCCTCTTTGACTTGCATATGTTTTGCCTTGTCTTTTATACCCTATTGTCCATATCAACTTTCCCAGGATTATGGGTTCCAGAGAGGATAAATTATCCATCTTTATCCTCAAAGTTCTGCATTCAAACAAACACCAAATTATAATCCAAATGAATTGTTGGGTAAAGTGGGGCCTCATCATTCATCACCAACATTCACATTAACATAATTTGGGTGTAAAAAACTTAGCCTGATTATGTAATGCACCTCCTTTCTTCCTAATTTTTCTTGTTAAAGTTATAATGTTACAAAAAAACTAGAATTTAATACTAAGAATTTGTTGAAAGTAAAGGCGGCACGCCAAAGTTTGCATTGTGAAAAATGTTATATATTATATATAAAAGGACAGATCATCTCTAAAAGATGAAAAAGTAGTTGGTAAATTGTAAGTTTCAATCTTGTCTTAATCGTTTATATTGGAGTTCGATTTGATTTTGAGTTAGTTAGACTGTTCTTTACAGAATGGCCAGCATGACAAAGTTAGCTTATCTAGAAATTCCGTCAAATTTTCTTGGGTGTAATAATCTGACGTAAACAGCTGACCTAAAGCCCAAGTCCGACCATTCATGAACCTTAACAAGCCCAAGTACTACAAATTCATGGACCATTTTCAAACCATCAAAACCAACTCCAAGTCCAAGCTTTTCATGGAAACCGAACTCGATCTCTCGGGCCTCAGCCCTCAGCCCTTTCTTGCGGCTCGAGGCAGCCGGGCCGAGCTAGCATTTTAAACCGTTTTAGCCTTTTTAGCTTTTCTCTTCGGCTTAATGACCATTTTTCTCTTTAAACTTTTAATCGTGAATTTTTAATACTTAAATTATCAAAATCGGAATAATTTCTCGTAAAAAATTACTGAAGTGGCATAAGAATTGCTGACATGGCAGGACATTTCTCTAGAGAAATTGCCCGACTTTGGTAGTTTAGACTGACAGTTCTAAATTTTAAAAGCTTAGGAGGAAAATTGTTACATTTTAATAATTTAAGGGTGAAAATTCCAAAATTTAAGGAAAATGTGCCTTTTATACAAATTTAGAGTAGAAATGGGCATAATGCCTTTTCTCCTCTGGATAATTCAAAATTTTGTTCATACCAAAATTTCTACACAGTTCAAAGCTGCAAAAATTTTCTGTACATGGCAAATCAATCTTCGTTTATACTTAAAAATTACAATTAGTTAGGTGCAAATTAATGTATAAGTATAACTACAAAAACCAAAAATCAAAAAATACATTACTTCACACACCAGAAGAATGTGCTTTTTTTTTGGCACCACACCAGTGCTTTTTTTTTTTTGGCAATCAGAAGAATGTGCTCTAGAAAATTGAAAGAATAATGGAGAACCCAAGGATGACACGATAACAATAACAAAGACCGAATACCAGAATCCGGCAGAGTATTTTGTCTGAGTGATCAGCTTGTGAAAGATAAACCTGAAAATATTCTGATTTATTACCCACATTGCTCATAATTAAACTATTTGTAGCCAAAATTCTCATACATTGCTCAATTTAAAAGGAAAATCAAAACTTACAGAGGGAAAAAGAGGTGGAATTAATATTCATAATCATTTAATATAGTCCAAAGCAACCTGAAAAGTGAAAACATATAAAGATGGTTAATATGGTGCTTAAAAATGGGGAAATTAAATGTAATAATACTATAAATCTTATAAGTTTATAATAACAAAATGAAAAGAAATTGTCAACATTACCAAAAAAAAGAAATAACGAAAAGGAATATAAGATAGCCAAGTTTAATAAGTAGTAGCTTCTTTCCCCTGCGCAGCTCATTAAAGATCACAGTTACATCAGGCAAATGCCTTTTCCTTTTATACCTGTTCATTCATTAAAAAAAATATATATATATATATAATGAATAATTATTCCTATATTGGGGAAAAATAACAAAAATTAAAGATGATTCGGATTCGGAAGGGTTAAAGGAAAAAAAAAAGACTTACAATCTGAAATTATAGTACAAGTTTGGAAGAGACAGGAAAAACAGAAAATAATGTCCTGTCACAAGACAGACCAAACTGAAAACTGCTTGTATGACGAATTCCGGCATAACAACCTTGTTAACTCGTGTCGAAAATTCATAAACGTTAATGTGATCAAATTCCAGATCGGCAAAACAAATTAGCTGCAAAATTAAAATTAAGAAGGAGAATTAAGGTTAAATTACCTTAATTAAAAATTTCTGATTAAAACAATTAGATTAAAATTGAAAATTGAAGGAAGAAAAAATTGTCAACCTGATAACCGACCATGGCGAGAAGAGATACGAGTAAGAAGAAGGTCATGAGCCATCCGAACAGGTTCGCCATGGCCTTCTCCTTCTCCCTCTCGCTCTCTCTCTCAATTCTCAATTTTTTTTTTCTTGTGTTTTAGTATAATTTATTTTCAATTTTCATTTTATTTAATTATTTTATTCCGAGGTTATCCGCTAATCAATTTTCTAATTATCTATATATGCCGCCACTTTTCTAATTCTAATCTAATTTTAACTGGTTAATATTTAAGTATAATATTACCTAATTGCCTCTAAAAAAAAGTATATTACCTTATTGGATTGGGTTTCGGTTTTGAGCCTAAATGGGCCTTAAACCCGATCCAACTATAAAAAGGCTTCATCTTTTATTTTCGTGTTGGCAAAGCTAAAGGAAATAAAAAGTTCCCCAAAACCGAAATTATTATACAAGTCTTCTCTATTTTTCTCTATCGACCTAAAGTTTTCCTCTGCTTCTTTCACCATGGCCAAGCAGCATGCTAACTGGAGTCCTTACGATAACAATGGAGGGTAAATTCTTTTTTTCCTTTTCAACCTTTTTTTGTTTGTTTTTTCATCTTTCGATTTCGTAGTTTATTGATGTTATTTTTTTTCTGGTAAATTTTAGATCTTGCGTTGCGATCGCCGGAGCCGATTACTGTGTTATCGCAGCTGATACTCGATTGTCTACCGGTTACAATATTCTCACCCGCGATTACTCCAAAATCTGTAAACTGTATGTTTTTTTTTATCCACTCTGTTATTTGTTTTTAGTGTGGTTTAGTTACAGAACAAAGAATTAAAGCTCTTTCTTTTTGGAGCGCTTGAGATTTTCTAATGCATTAATTTATAGGAATGTCCAGATTTGATCTTTTCAAACTATCTAGCTATATTAAATTTGGGGATTTGCTACTTTGTGCGAAAGTTTGTGAATTTGGTTAAATTTGCTGAAAGTTCTGGTCCTTTTAACTTTATAGCAATATTGAATTTGGGGATTTTCTACTCTGTGCAAATTTTTTTGAATTTGGTGAAATTTGCTGAAGGGAATGGTTCCTTTGGTGAAATTAAGGGTTTAGAAGTTTGTAAGAAGATTTCATCAACTGTTAATTGTTGTTTGAGTGATATTGTTAATGTTATGTAAGTTTAGAGGAGAGCAACGTTTTCAGAGTGAAATAGTACTGAAGGTAAAGAAAAATATATGACATAGTTTTTTTGTTCTCCCCCTGTAGACTGAGATCTGCAGTAGGCTTTTTCCGAGACGATTGTTTATACTTTTAGTGACTCTGCAGTCGCTGCATCTTATTATTTAAAATAAGTGCTATTTGAGAAGGAAATTGGTGGAAATAATAGTCTCTTATGAGTGGCTTGAATTTGTTTTAGCTTTTCTTCTTTATCTTCTCTTCTTGTTACTCATCAGTATCTACTCCTTAAACACTGCAGAGCGGATAAATGTGTTATGGCATCATCAGGATTTCAAGCTGATGTTAAGGCTTTACAAAAGCACTTGGGAGCTAGGCACTTGGTAAGGTTTCAACTTTCGAAGATATGATGTTGGGTTGACTTTAATTTTTGCATTAAATACCATTCAATCATAGTTTCAGGACTAAGACATTTAATATTGGTATTGCTTAGAAATCTAATAACAAAACTATGATCAGTAATCCTTGTAATTGCGGACTACAGCTAATGTAGTATATATACGATTTTAATGGTGCTTCTCAAAATACAGATTTATCAGCATCAGCACAACAAGCAAATGAGCTGCCCTGCAATGGCTCAACTGCTGTCCAACACCCTTTACTACAAGCGATTCTTTCCTTATTACTCTTTTAATGTCTTGGGTGGCCTTGATAATGAAGGTAAATTGCTTTGAGCCTTAGTTGCTTGTTTTAAGCCTTTCATTCTAATATGAATACGGATTAATATTCTTGTGTTAAACCTTTAGGAAAGGGTTGTGTCTTCACATATGATGCTGTCGGTTCCTATGAGAAGGTTGGATACAGCTCTCAGGGTTCTGGATCAACACTCATCATGCCTTTCTTGGATAACCAACTGAAATCTCCCAGCCCTCTCCTATTGCCTGCCCAGGTATGCCCCAAATTTGATTCCTTTTTTTTTTTTGTCAGTTCACTTTACCTATGCATTTATTTATCTCAACCTCATGGCTATTGCAGGATGCTGTTACTCCACTTGCAGAAGATGAAGCTGTTGATTTGGTAAAAACTGTTTTTGCATCAGCTTCTGAGAGGGATATATACACCGTAAGTTCTATTCTGATTTAGTTTCTCTAAGTAGTGCAGGTTACTGCCATGCCCTTCTCAAGTCTACTTATTTATTCTGTTCTGAATTTGATGGTATTTTATTGCTTCGTTTCTTATTTTTGAAGATTTCAGTTAGATCCTTCTTGGAAATACTGTTTCTTGATTTCTACTAAAGATTCACTAAATTTGAGCTTGTTTTGGTCACATACACTGACGGCTTGAGCCTTGACTCATGTTTAATCTATAGAGTCTTCGAAAGCATTCCACTTTTATCTGCAAAACATTAGATAATAGATTAAATACCCTAATGCCTTTTGCCGTCTATGTTTTCTCTAGATCTCAGTATCGGATCACAGAAATTAATCTCACACATTACACATGCTACCTTCATGTCACCAAATATTAAAGAATTATCCTTCCTAGCTCTTGTTGCTCTTGGATTTGCTTTACCTTTTAGACTTGTGGTACTTAGCTCTGATTCTTCTCTCTATTGTCTATGGATGTTTAACAGGGAGACAAACTCGAAATCGTTGTGATAAATGCCGCTGGTTTGCGCCGTGAATACATCGATCTTAGGAAAGATTGATGGATTAATACTCTGAACTGGGTTATAGAGCACTTTTGGCTGGAATTAATGGAATGGTTGTACGATTACCCTTCTCATATCAATGTGGCTGATGCTTGTGTTGAACTATTTTCTTGTATTCATACTCGATGCCTCTTAAATTAAGAAGTTGGTTTTATGTGATTATCTGCTCTTAGGCAGTAATAGATAGACTTTGAGATAATGGCTTTTTGATGGCATGACTCGGTTCAAAATAACAAGAAATGTCACTCCTCTCGTCTTGGGTAATGAATACCTGTCCAAAACTCAAAGTTTTGGAATGCAAGAGTATGATTAATATGCAAATTGGTATGTGTTTAACGGTATATATTAATAAGTAACCCAATCTGTTTTATTACGAAAACAGAGAGATACAAATCTACCTATGATTTAGTTGAGAAATGTCAATTCTTTGATAAACTATCTGTCCTCAAAAATCTAAAGGGTACAATGCTGTAATCTCATGACCAATTCAATTAGTTTCCTTGCCTTCAAAATTTTTCTTCAGAAGCCCATCCTTTCTTCTCTAATTCTTGTCGCAATGCCTGTATGGAAGACTGGGAATTAGTTTTTTTTTTTTTTGTTGGCTAAGCTAGTAGCTAAACAAAGAGAGACTAATAGAAAGGAAAACAATACCTTGATTCTTTTTCTGTTGATATCAAAATCAAAGCTTCCAATCCGTGAAGCTGATCGGTACTCCACGATTGATTTCTTCCCCGGTGGAAACCAGAACTCAACATCATCCACAAACTGGTGAACCAAAAAGTAAAAAAAAAAAATTCAATCAGTTTGTGTTCCTTTTGTTTTGTAATGAAGAAAAAGTTAAACTTGTTATGTTACCCCTAATATAGGACTTTCATACTCCACAAGCACATAATCCTCTTTCTTCTCCACAATCTTGGGAGTATATTTGTCTGGTTTCATTGATTTTATCTGCAACATGTATAAAGAATTAAGCTTTAACCATTTTTACAAGAAATTCATTCATACATACTAATACTCTGTTTGAAACTTTACCACTTGAAGAAGCTCTTCCATTGCCACTTCTCGAGTTACCGGCTTTTTCCTGTTTCGCCCTCCATTATAGTTCCTGTTTTTTGTTAATAAAAAAAACGTGCATCACATTTTCATTGACTAATGTAAAAAGGCCATTAAGTGGCCGCGCCGCATTTTCAAGCATTAGCGTTTCACCGGCCAAATGAGAGCTTCAAAGTTTTTTTCAAGAAAACCAGAAAAAAAAATCTGCGAGAGAGAGAAGCTTTTTTACCATGGCGGAGCATAGTGGGTGAGATCGCTGATATTCTCAGAAGTTGATATACAATTCTTGGTGGCAGGGCAAAGCGACAAAGCCGGCTGATTTTTCTGCACTCCCAGATAATCTGGTTTCTTCCCACTGCATCAATTGTTTAGCCATTTTATTTATAGGAACCAAAAAAAAAAAAGGGATGAAGTAATTTGAAGATAGGGATGAGGGAAAAAGAAGAGGGTGTGGACACAAAAACCTGAAACTAAAGATGGCCCCAATAACTGCTAATTCGCTGCTTCTCAATATTATCTCCCTTCAAAATCAATACCAAAAATTTCAGCTTTAATCCTTAGTTTGAAAGTAGACACGACCGTTATTAGTATATGTTTGGTAACTATTTGCAACGGTAGAGAACTGAGAACTTACCTTCGAGGAATGAATTGGTCGGGTTTCTTGTCGGGCTGCTGGGATTGAGAGATTACGATGGGTTGAAAGGTTGAGATTTTGTGGTGTTGAGCTTTTTTGTATCGGCTGTTCTTGAAAGAGTAAATGCTCTGAGATGCTGCCATTGATGCCGCCATTTTTATTTCCTGTATTGCTTCCTTGCTTCTTTTAGCAATTCGCTATATATATGGAGCTTTTGAAAGCCTCCTTCACTTCACATTTGATTTTTTTTTTACTTTATATTTCAATTTTTTGAGCATTAATTTTAAATGTTATTATATTAGGCATTATTTCCAAGACATGTCTCTCACTTGATCCAATTTATATGCATTAAATTGTAACTTCTTCTTTGTCCGTTTCCAATAAGATGCTTTTTAGGATTAAGATGAAGAGAGGTAACCAAAATTTGTCTACAAGTTATATGGTACCAAATTTTTTTTAAGGATGCTATAAGAAACTGTATACTAATTATCAGAATTTCTAAAGTTTTGTACTAAAATTTAGTAACTTTATTATATCCTATTACTCACTTTACATTCTTAATAATTGTAGTGATAATTATCATTCATTAATAAATAATAATTGGAGACAGTCTAGCTCCTTAAAAAAAAAGAAACATGTTTAGGGCTTTAGGCTATGGCTCAAATGTTAAATGGGCTTCAGCGCTTTGCTTGATATATTGGGCTTTGAATGGAAAGTTGTAAACTTACACGAGTAGCCCAAAATCGGTATTTTATTTCAGAAATCTTATCAAAGCCCAATTATACCCAAAAATAAAAATCAAAGCCCAAAGAGAGGGAGAGTATTATGTAAAATCTTTTGGCAAAAGTTGCTGAGTGTTGTTGTTAACTCTCGGCGGGAAGAGAAAAGAGAGGGCAGAAATAGTCAAAACAATTTTCTACTATATTTTCCAACGACCCCACTTTGTTCTTCTTTCTAATTCCAGCTTCCTCAACAAGTTTCAGTCTGACACACTCCGTCTCTCGCTTCTTTATATACAAACGAAAAAGCCTCCGGCTACCGGTATTCCGGCTCCGAATAATTCCGGCTGTGTTGGGTCTGGAAACGTGAAGCTCTCTGAGTTTCTGATTTCGCTATTCACAAAACTCGAGACCTCACACTCACTCCGTCCCTTTCTCTTTTCTCGGCTTCAATCTCTTCAATGTATAGAAACAAGGTAATGCCACTCCGCGACTTGTTTTTATACGATTTCATTATTTTCACTGCTTTTCTTCTTCAATAATGTATTCCTTGTTCTTCAAACTTCAGAACAAGGCCTCTTTAACATTTCTTCTGTACATGCTTTCCGTCGCTATCGGTTTAAATTTTTCATATTTTTGGTTTATTTTTACGCGATGCTTTTTCCGTTTAGGTTTTAGGGTTTTGATTTTCTTTCCGTAATTGAATTCGTAATTTATTTTGGAACAGGAGAAATTAGTTTTGTTGCTTGATGTGGGTCCATCCATGCATGGCGTACTTGATGATGTTGAAACACTCTGCTCCATGCTAGTTGAGAAGAAGGTATATTTCTTTACATTTCAAATCACAATTTTTCCTAAATATTGTAGGATTTTCAATTTCTGATGAATTTATGCAAAATAATTTCTGATCAACTTTTGTTTGTCTTATATTAGCTTATTTACAACAAAAATGATGAAGTGGGAGTGGTTACATTTGGAACCCAAGGTACCTCTTACGCTTTTTTGACTGAATTAGAGCAACTTTTTAGAGTAATTTCAGACAATTTAAGGTTGCTTTTACATCTTGTTAGAGCCTTTTACTTTTGATCAAATGTCAATGTAACGTTATTTATGATCTTTCCATGTAATCTGCAGGCACTAGCAATGATCTTAAAAAGGAAGTGGGTGGATATAATAACATCATTGCTTTACAAGATCTCAAAATTGTTGATGGATATCTCGTTGACATTCTACAGAATCTGCCTCGTGGAACTGTAAATGGTGACTGTATCCTGCTAATTTTATTGATTTCTTTTGTTATAGAAAAATTGCTTACTCACGCACTCTTTCTGACCATATGTTTGGATAGAATTTGTGTTCTAATTGTATAAAATTGATGGTCTTATTTTTTATGAGCACCAAAACTTTCAAGTCCCTTTTGCTTTTATTTTGATAAATTATCACTGCCTTTTAATTGGTAGCTGTTGGCATATATAGCTATAGCAGTAAATTTGTTAGACAGTTTTTTTGAGGTAAAAGGTATTTAATTAGGCTGTTTTTCTGCTCATTGTTGCATTGTTGGTTCCTTAACTTTGGTAGTTCTTGATGCAATTATTGTTGGGATGGATATGCTGATAAAGAAATATAAAGATTTGTACAAAGGAAAGAAACGCCTCTGCCTTATTACCAATGCAATTCATCCTATTAAGGATTCTTTGGAAGGAACCAAAGAAGATCAAGTCAGGACAATTGCTGCAAGGATGGCTGAACAAGGCATGAAAATGGAAAGCATTGTAGTGAGGGGAAGGCTAAGTCAGGATGCAGATAAGAGAGTTATGGTTGAGAATGATTGTCTTTTAAGTATATTTTCAGAAAAAACACGTACGCGGACTGTGTATGTTGATAGTCCAACTTCATTGCTAGGAGCACTTAAAACCCGAAGAATAACTCCAGTAACAGTGTATAGAGGCTTTCTTGAGCTCAGTCCCCATATGAAGATTAAGGTGAGACTTTTGACTTGTCGCAGAAGAATTATCAGGCATATACTCTTGAAATGCTTATCAACAGTTTTTTATGATAAAAGATTACTGATTCAAATTATAATGACACATAGGTTTGGGTTTATAAAAAAACTCAAGAAGAGAAGTTTCCCACTCTGAAAAGATACTCTGGAAGAGCACCCAAAACTAGTAAATCTGCCACACATCAAGTGAAGGTTGATTTTGAGTACAAAAGTGTTGCTGAGTTCAATAAAGCTGTACCACCAGAACAAAGGGTTAAAGCCTACCGTTATGGACCTCATGTCGTGCCCATATCAAATGTCGAATTGGATGCAGTCAAGTTCAAACCAGAAAAGGGTGTGAAGCTTCTCTGTTTTACAGATGCTTCAAACATACTACGGTAATACAACTGTTGCTTTATCTGGGATAATGTTATTGTGATTTATTGAATTTGATTCAAATTTTATTTGTTTTCTGATTGTTTCTTCTCCATCTTGCCCGGCATATTAAACAAAGACAATACTACATGAAAGATGTCTATCAATTTATTGCTGAGCCAGGCAATAAAAGAGCCATTCGTGCAGTTTCTGCCATAGCAAGAGCAATGAAGGAAATGAATAAGGTTGCAATCTTGCGATGTGTTTGGAGACAGGGACAGCCAAATGTTGTTGTGGGGTTCTTGACACCAAATATCTCAGAAAATAAGAAGATTGTAGGTTTTGATTTCTTTACTCCATCTTTCACTTGAATTTGTTACTTTACACATTATGCTTGCATAGTTTCCCTGCAAAAGTTGTGATGCTCTCTAGTTTTTCTTTGCAGCCTGATTCATTTTACTTCAATGCACTTCCTTTTGTTGAGGATATTCGTGAATATCAGTTCCCCTCTTTCAACAGTTTTCCAGCTTCATGCCAACCTAATGAACAGCAGCAGCAAGCAGCAGATGAACTGGTGCAGAGGCTTACCCTTGCTCCATCAGGCAAGGAGGAATCATTGTTGCCTGAGTTCACACCAAATCCTGTTCTGGAGGTACTCAAGTATGCATTTATTCTTTGTTTACATTTACTATGCCATTCTAATTTGTTTCTTCGTTAAGTGAACTACCATCGTCAGGAGTCTTGCATATGTGCACTGTCTCCTACACCCAGTTAGCCACCAAGACTCAGGCTACATTTGAGTAATTTTGTGATTAGATAGCATAGAAGTTGGCTATGTGCCTGTCAAGGTGGTAGGGATATGAAGTTGTTAACATTTAGGAATGAGTAGTAGTAATATTTGTAAAGCTTCTAGATATTAATAAAGGCGTTTCTCCCATTTAGATTTTATCAAGATTGTTTCTTATCAAACTAACAGTGAATGTTATGTATTGCCAGCGTTTTTATCATCATTTAGACTTGAGATCGAAGCAACCAGATGCAGCTGTACCTCCAATTAATGAAACTTTAAAGAGGATTACTGAACTTGACCCAGAGCTTTTTTCTGAGAATAAGTCTGTTATTGATGCATTCAATAAACTCTTTGAAATCAAGGAAAATCCAAAGGTTAAATTCTCTTCAACTACTTTTAAATGAATGGATTTGTTTGTTTTCTACTTGTGTTATTGAGGTATATGATCTGTTTGCACTTTGCAGTTGAAGAAATCAGTTAGGAGAGTATTGCGAGAGAAATCTTCTGGCTCAGATGAAGATGGTAATGCCGATCAAATTGATGCTGAAGTCGTCAATGCTATTGAAGAGCCACATGGAGCTATGATTGCTGAAGCCGTCAATGCTATTGAAGAGCCACATAGAGCTCAAGTTGCTGAAGCCATCAATGCTATTGAAGAGCCACAAAGAGCTCAAGTTGAGAAGGTTGGGGACTTGACTCCTGTTCATGATTTTGAAGTGCTCATGGCTCGAAGAGACAGTCCAGATTGGGTTGTCAAAGCGATTAAAGAAATGAGAAACCTGATACTTCAGCTACTTATGAAATCCCATGAAGGAGATAACTATATTAAAGCAGTGGAATGTATTGCGGCCCTTCGCAAGGGTTGCATACTTGAGCAGGTATCACCTTCGCCCCACTCATATGCTTGTCTGCAAGTGTGTGTATTTGGTATCGAATTAGCTTGTAGTTGCTTCCTTTCTCTAAATTTATTTATCAACTTAGTGCATAAGGAATTGTACCTATAGGTTAGCACGGAGAAAAACATGGCTGTCTACATCTCCAATCAGTGACTAATAGAGATGAAAAGGCATCATTTCCTTCCATTAGTTAAATAAATTGAAATTCTTGAGATCTTTTTCCACTGCAGGAGCCAGGACCTTACAACAATTTAATGCGTTATCTCAAGCAGTTTTGCATGAAGAAAGAAAATATCAGTTTCTTGCAACTTCTTGCCTCAAGGAAACTTAATTTGGTCTCCAAGTCAGAAGCTGAAGACAGGTTTGTATCCCTGCGTTCTTTAAATGCCCTATTGCTCAGATTATTTCTGGAATTCATGTTATTCAAGCTTTCTTGTTGTGTTCTCTCTGAACAGTGATGCTACGGATGAGGAAGTCAGAAGCTTTTTTGGATAAAACTTGAAATATAACCAGAATTCGAGGATTAGATTAGACCCTTAGTTATGTACATGCCAGCCAGTAATAGTATGTATGTATATGGCATCTTTTGTCTTTTGTGTTTAGTTTGTAAATCTTCCAAGAAAATATTTTAGAGGAAAATGAAAGAAAGTTTCCCTTCTCTCTCCCTCTCTCTTTTGGAAAATTCAACATTTTGAGGGACAGATAATGAGAATACACAATTTAACCAGGACCTTACGATTGTTAGGTGAAAGTGATTTAATATTAAATTATTACTAATCAATCATTAATCTCACTTCTATTGAACCGAGATTAATTTGTGTTAGGTGGCGCTATTAAAACGTTATTGGGAAAAGAAAACATCTTTGCTGACATGGCATAACAAAACTTAAATTATCCACTGTGCTTTAGGACATGTTGGTTCAACTGCCGGACGTTTGTTAAACATTACCGGTTGTCTGATCCAAGACTGAAGCTTCACAGTTCAAACTCAAAGTTTTAGCTTAAAAGCCCATGGCTACTGTATGTTTTGAAGAACGATTTTTCTATTGGTTTCAAAGTTCAGCTCATGATCAAAAAAAAAAAAAAAAAAAAGAAGTTCAGCTCAAATTATCCTAACCAGAGAAAGCTTCGTTTAGCTTGCCTTAACAAATTTTTTTTTTTTGTTTTAATTTCGCAGAAAGATGGTGGCGAGGCATCCTCGGAGCTCGTTTTGTATTCATACTGGCAGAGCTCCTGCTCATGGCGTGTTCGTATTGCGTTAAATCTCAAAGGTTAACTGGTTATTCTGATTTCTTTATAATCGGGTTCTCTTTGAATTTGATTAATCATTTCGTATTCTTTTGATTTCTCAGTTTCTGAAATTCTGTTGCCTTAGCTTTAGCTACTTGATGATGCAATGCTCTTCAATACAATTTTGTCCTTGATTTTGTGATTTTCACAAATATTCACTCTAAATTTAACTAGATTTCCAGAAATTTCAGACTTGTGAGCAGTTTTTGTTATCCCAATAGGTAATGATATTTTTTCTGGACTTGCAGGGCTTTCTTATGAGTATAAAGCGGTGAACCTTGCAAAAGGAGAGCAGCTTACTCCAGGTGAACTCAAACCGGAGAATGAGATTCGCCCTGTTATGAGTATTAGTTAATACCTAGAGTGAAGATCTAATGGAATTGGAGTATTTTTTTTGTTGCAGAGTTTGAGAAGTTGAACCCTCTGCATTTTGTTCCAGTTCTAGTTGATGGCGACCTTGTCGTCTCTGATTCATATGCAATCTTGATGGTTAGTATACGTCATACTCATAGTTTAGTTAAGATCGATGTTCTTACTAAGATGCTTCATTTCAGCTAAACTAGTTATTGTTGCTTAGTATTTAGAAGAAAAATATCCTCAAAGAAGTCTCTTACCAGCTGATCCCCAACAAAAAGCTCTCAATCTTCAGGTAAATATCTTGGTAGTAGTAATTGGCTAATATTCGATTTCAAAGTTGTGCTGAGATTTTGATTACTTTCTCGATGCCACAGGTTGCCAGCATTATCAGCTCTAGCATACAGCCTCTTCATATGTTGTCAATTCTGGTATACTCTATTATATGCAAATAGCCAAATCCATTGTTACTCATGTATTTCTACTTAAATCCAATGTCTTATCCTGCTTCATTTTTCTTAGAAATCTCTTGAGGAAAAGATTAGCCCACAAGAGGCACTTCAATTTGCTCAAACCAATATAGAAAAAGGTTTCTTTGGTAAGTGTTTCTTTTCTTCCTCTTCATCTTCATACAACTCAGCTAGTGGTACTTGCTTGAATTAGTTTACCCCTATTTCGCAGCTCTCGAGAAGTTGTTGAAAGATTTTCATGGCAAATATGCCACAGCAGATGAAGTATACATGGTACTTTCTCGATTTTTTTTTTTTGCCTGTCATGCTCATCTTTTTGAGTCTGCAAATCGATATACCCTTTTGCCAAAACTTAATTTACTTAGATTAGTGCCTCAACTAAAGGATGTATCATTCTACTAATGATATGTTTGATCTCATTCTATTCATTTATCAACAATCTGGTTTCTGCCACTTTCAGGCTGATGTATTTATGGCACCTCAGATTGCTGTGGCTACAGAACGGTTTAAGATTGACATGGTAAAATCTTTCTTTCTCTTTTAACCTAATTCATTCCTTTTCCCCCTTATGTTAGGATGATCTCATTGCAATGCCTCACATCTGGTCCATTGGTGCTCAAAAGTTATTCTGTTATAAATTCTGACAGCATAAGTAGTTACATGGACCCGAAATTGTTTCGGGTTTATGCCCCTGCAATCTTTTCTGATCTCACCCCATATCAACAAGATTTGATCACTTTCACATATACATACCAGCTAAAAGATTTGATTGATGCACATGTAATCTTTTCTGATTTCACCCCATATGTCAACAAGATTTGATCACTTAACAATATACCAGCTAAAGATGTTTCAATGTTGATGGCATATCACTATCAGCAAACTAACTGCTTAATGTATCTTCAGCTTAATTAATTTCTTTACATAATCGTTAAATTAACGTTTATGTCTGTCGATGCAGTCCAAGTTCCCTACCTTAAGTAGGATTTACGAGTCCCAGAAGGCATTACCTGAATTCCTTGCCGCCTCGCCTGAAAGACAACCAGATGCTCTGCATTGATGAACTTTGGTGTTCTACGTAAGTAATTGCCACAATACCTTATTTCTGAGCAATACTTCCATATTGGAAGCAAATTTGAAGATAACTTTTTGTCTGCCTGCCATGGCAAAACATATAAAATAACAGTTTGAACTTAATTACTCTAAAAATAAAAGTCAATAGTTTGATTGAATTACGACAGGGAAAACTCGCTCCCATTGTTGTTCCGTGCACGTTTTATTATGTCTATTTTCGTGAGTATCCAAATAACTGAAGACCTCATATCATATTCTCAAGCTCCAAATTTAAACTAAGTTTAAAATTTTGTTTTTATTTTAAGGGTAAATTCTATAATTAATAATATTGTTATAGGGTTTTAGAAATAAAATATGTAACTAATTCACTAAGTTTAGTCTAAATTAAAATTAAAATTTTATTTTAAGGGTTAGAAAAATTAAAATTTATAAATGATGTATTGGAACCAATAAAATGATAACATGTGGCCTGATGTATGATGGACACATCAGGAAGAAACATTGTATGTGACAAAATGGAGGGGCGTGTAGCAAAATTCAAATTTAAAACTAGTGGTTAAAACTTAAACGGAGTCTAAGTAATAACAAAATTAATAAATTATCAACAAGAGCACTCTTAGATTTTATCTATCGTCTTATTTTTGGCCCATTCTATTTGGAAGTTTCGTATAAAAGCTCCCATTCTCCGTCTTAATGTATAATATTTGCTATCCCACATTTGCAGAAGTATTCATATTTGCAAGTTACATTTTAACCAAAAAAATTCACGAACAAACATTTTTACCAAAATAAGGAAAAAGAAAAAGAAATCTTTTATCGTAAGTCACTCTCTAATTAATCACTTATTATGGTAATACTTTGTACTTTTGAAGCACATAGTTTATCTCACATCAAAGCACCCTCTTTTATCACGCTATTATATACTTTTTTCTCTCAGTATATATTAATTAATACTATATATATATTTGGAGTGAACCGATTGATTAGAATATATTAAAAACGTCAAGGAATCAAGCAAAAATGTTGCCATATCAAACCCTTGAAGAAGCAGCTTCGGCTCTGGGAAGAAACCTTACTTTACCAGAAAAACTTTGGTTCAATTACTCAGCAAACAAATCAGACTTGCTTCTTTTCAGTCACAATACAATTTTCTTATGTTTGGTCTTCTCTTTAGCCCCTCTTCCCTATGCCTTCATCGAGCTGAGTCAGTCAGAGTACATGACAAAGTTCAAGGTTCAGACAAAGATCAAAACTTCATTTTCCGACATGTTTAAATGTTACAAAGATGTCATGAAGACGTTTATTTTCTTCGTCGCTCCTCTTCAAATCCTTTCTTTCCCTACCGTTAAGGTAAAAATTCCAAAACCAGTAAAATCTTGGGCATATGAATTTGAGGAGATCTCTAATTTGGGTACCAAATTATGGCAGGGGGTCGGAATTCGTACGAGCTTGCCATTGCCATCAATGTGGGAGATGTTGAGCCAACTGGTGGTTTATTTTCTGATTGAGGACTACACAAATTACTGGCTTCATAGGCTTCTCCATTGTAAATGGGGTTACGAGAAAATACACCATGTTCACCATGAATATAGCTCTCCATTTGGATTTGCTGCTCCTTACGCCCATTGGGCAGAAATCTTGATTCTTGGCTTTCCAACATTTCTAGGTCCGACTATGGTTCCCTGCCACATGATCACTCTCTACATTTGGGCCATTTTGCGCCATGTTGAAGCCATTCAGACCCACAGCGGGTAAATTAATTTTGCATAATCGTTTTTAAATACCCCTATATAACGTTGCTAGGAATGCTAGTCACTGAAATTAAGAATTCAATACTTTACCATCCGATCAGATGCTAATGGTGTTAATTAATTATATATGCATATCTATTTAATTAACCCAAAATTTTCATAAGGTGCACAATAATTTTTTGATTATATATAATTGCAGGTATGAATTTCCATGGAGTCCAACCAATTTGGTACCATTTTATGTTGGTGCGGAGTACCATGATTATCATCACTTTGTTGGTAGACAAAGTCAGAGCAATTTTGCTTCGGTTTTTACCTATTGTGATTATATTTACGGAACTGATAGGGTAATTACTAATTAGTAGTAGTATTCAATCTCTAAATATTAGTACTACTTTTATGATATGAGTATTAATTTTGAGTTATTTTCACTAATAAGCTGTTTATTTAACTAATTAAGCAGGGTTATCGTCATCACAAGCAAGCTCTTAACAAGGTATATTGCACATAATGTGATTAACTATTACTAAAATATATATTTGAAATTAGAAAACTCAGCACGTTTCCTTTTACATGGCATCTATTAGTAGAATGTTAATTGTTAATTAAATTAAAATTTTCCTATTCATGCAGTTGAAGGACATGTAAAGAAGTGACGTCGGCGAACAAATTGGGAGGTGGAACTTTGGTCTGCGACTATCTTTATTTTATATATACTACTTGTATTTAATTTGATTTGATGTTTAGTTTATTATATCGTCGTTAAGTTTCCACGAATTAAACTGAAAGAACAAGTATAAAAAAATTTATTGGAATTGAAAAAAAAATAAAATTTAGCTTGCAATTGCATATATTTCTCGATACTATCTGCGTATGCTTAATTGGGTTGAAATTGGGCATCATTGTGGGCTCATATTGGACCATTATTGGGCCTAATATGAGCCTTTTTGGCCAAAAATGTGGCTCTATTGGATAATGATTGTGTCTTTTTAACCTCAATTGGGCCTATCTCAGATCCTCGAATGGAGAATGATTTGGGCTAAAATTATGCCTCAGAATAGTCTTATGTTGGACTATAATTATTGGACCAATTTTTGGGCCTGAAAGCAGCCCAACAAGAATAGAGATACAAACAAATACAAAAGTTTGAGTTGAAATAAAGCATTTTTGTTCACCATTAGATATTTGAATTTTTTTTTCTTCCTTATCTGATTTGATGCAACTTGCCATATCTTTGACTGATTAAAATCTAGATTGCTTACTTAATTTGCAAATTTCTATCTGGAAAATTTTAATAAAAGTAGCCTTCACAAGTAATTATTACTAACAAAAAAATTTCATCAAAAGCAGATTAAAATAACATATACTATGCTTAATGATTTGCACATGCAAACTTTTCCATTTTGGAGCCAAATCAATTTATTACTATTATTAAGAGAAGGAACTCCAGAAGTGGAAATTCTGTTAAACTACAATGAAAAACATCAGCCAAATCAGATTAAATTTACAGATTACACGATAATTTCCTCAAATTTGTTAGTCGCCACGCCACTTCTTCACATGCTCTTCAACTGCATGAGGATTAGTAGTAATTTATATTAGAATTAGAATAAGTAGTAGCAATTTAAATTTGTTTTTGGAAAACAAAGTCACGTGCATTGGTGTTTCAAATTTGAAATACTTATTTTAATTTTAATTATTTTTTTGGGCCAGAATTTTAATTAAATTATCTTGATTGGAACTTGCACCTACTGCCCAAGTGCCAACTGGAACACATTGTTCTTGTGCAATATATATATGTATGTAGTGTAAACTACTCTATTTATATATTACCTTGTTGACAACTTGCTTGTGATGACGATAACCCTGTTTAATTAGTTCAAAAAAAAAAGTTGTTAGCGAAAAACTAAAAAGAACTTATAAAAGTTAGAAATCATGTTTATATATGTAAATATGTACACAGTAATAACCTTATGAGTTCCATAAATATAATCGCAATAGGTAAAAACCGAAGCAAAGTTGCTTTGACTTTGTTTTCCGACGTAGTGGTGATAATCATGGTGCAATAGGTAAAAACCGAAGCAAAGTTGCTTTGACTTTGTTTTCCGACGTAGTGGTGATAATCATGGTACTCAGCGCTTACATACATTGGTATGAGATTGATTGGATTCCATGGAAACTCATACCTGCAAATTGTATTACTCCATACATGATTAATCCATCATTAATATATATAATATTATGCAATAAGAAAAATTATGCATGTGTAAATTAGTACTAGCTATTATAATTAACGTACCCGCTGTGAATGTGAATGGCATCAAGAGCACGCACAATGATCCAGAGGTAGAGAGTGATCATGTGGCATGGAATCACAAGCGGGCCAAGAGATGTTGGTAAACCCAGAACGAAAATTTCTGCCCAATGGACATAAGGAGCCGAAATTCCTATGGGGGCGTTGAATTCATGGTGAACATGGTGAATTTTTTCGTACCCCCATTCAGTGTGCAAAAACCTGTGAAGCCAGTAAAATGTGTAGTCCTCAATCAGAATGTAAGCTATCAATTGGCTTAATATCTCCCACAATGATGGCAATGGCAAGCTCGTGCGGATTCCAACCCACTACATGTGTCATTGAAATGAAATAATCAGTCAGATTGAACCGTCAATCACTTTGTCCCTTGAACATTGCAAATTTAAGATTCGTATGCACAATTGGTTTTAAAAAGTTGTTAAACATTATAATTATATAATATTCATATACCTGAACGGTAGGGTAGGCAAGGATTTGAATAGGAAGGCCGCAAAGGAAAAAATTCTTGACGACATCTTTGTAACAATTAAACATGTCAGAGAATGATGTTGTGATCTTTTTTTGAATCTTGAACTTGGCCATGCGCTCTGCGTACTGACTGAACTCGATGAAGACATAGGGGAGAGGGGCAACGGAGACAATCAAGAACAAGAAAAATGCATTGTGAAGGTAAAGGAAGAAGTCTATTTTGTTTGCTGAATAATTGAACCAATGTTTCTCAGCTAGGGTTAGATTTCTTCCCAGAGCTAAAGCTGCTTCGTCAAGGGTTTGGTATGGCAACATTTTCCTTAATTGTTTCGGTGAAAAATGGATAAAAGATGAGGGTTATTCAGAGATGAGCTTTTAGGGTTAGGGTAAAGCTTTGAAATAGTAAGTTATAATTACTTGCACGAGAATGCTCCAACTACGTACGTACGTACCTACAATTTATAGGCCAAGGGCTTGCCGATAGTCTAAGAATAATCAACTCTAAATGCAGCGCCATATCTGGATCAAATCGTCTAATTCCCTCATTTCGTGCCCCGACCCGACTCCCATAACAATCCACATGTTCATTAGTTGTTTTCTTCTTATCTTGCTCCCTACATGTCTCATAGCCTCTTAGGGGTTCTTGTCTTTTCTTTTTCTGAAAGGCTACCAAGATTATTAATAAATGGAGAGCTTAAACCAGACGATGGGTACCGGTATTATCCAAAAAAAAAAAAAAAAAAACTAGAAGATGGACCGGTAACGAGAAATTATTACAGAACTTAATTACCTGTAATTAATTTGATACTACCTAAGTCCTAACTTGAAGTTAAATGATTAAATTTGTAATAACTCGATTGTAGAAGAATTTCTGACTCGATAGATACACTTATATTTGTTGGACCTATCTAATAATTTCAACGATAAATCCCATGGTGCCAATGCAACGAAAATTAACATCAAGAGGAAAAGCCAAGAACAAAACGATCAAGGGCGCCACAAAAGAGTCAACATAAAAAGCACAAAATTATAAATAAAGAGCAACAGAAACAGATCACTGCCGCACAATGTAATAAGTCAAGGCCAACGCAATATCCAAAAGCTGCTGGCTTCAAAACAATGATCCAAACAGGCAGCTCACAACCAGACAACAACAAAGAACCAAAGGGAAGGAAAGCATGCAATGAGAATATGAGATCGTTTGTTCTATATATATTCACCTTCTCTTTCGAACAATCCGATATAGGAAATTACAGATCGAATGAAAAGAAATGATCACTCTCGATATATAATATTAAGAGGGGAAGAACCAAACCACATTAATTGAAGCCATGAATATATATATACGTACCTTCATGAATTAGAACTATACCCTTAACGTACATAGGCACATTATAAGATATTGCTGACAGAATCTTTAATTAAAATTGAAGCATTGAATTTTGTGGTTATAAATTGGAATATTGGTGCCAAAAAAATTAACCACAATTTAATTTACTTGAATATCTGTGCTTTTGAGGGGAAGGAGAGGGAAAATATAAAAACAAAATTCTCTCTCTCGTATCTTAATTAGAAAGAGATAATAATATTGGTCCCTGAAACGCGTTTTTAGGTCAAAAACTGTGACGTACACGATTTCGGTTAAAAAGTGACCAGAAAATTTTTTTCTGAATTTTTGGCCACAATAATCAGGAAAAATATATAATTCAATATTTTTGTCACAATACTCAGAAAAAATATATAATTCAACGCCAAAACAATTGAAAGGGTTTTTCACACTTCTAATATCGTTTTTTTTTTCCCGAATTTATTTCTAATTAAATCGAAACAAAATTATGATGAATAGTACACGATTTCGGCTAAAATTTTACAAAAAGTAACCTGAAAAGTTTTTCCTCATTTTTTTACCACAATACTCAGAAAAAATATATAATTCAAAGACAATAAAAATTGTAGGGTATTTTACGCTTCTAATATCGTGTTCCCATTTTTTTCCCGAATTTGTTTCTTATTAAATCGAAACAAGATTCAAATGCTTGTAAAATCAAATCCTCAAATCCAATGCGGCTGAGATTTGGTTAGATGAATATAGATATTTCAAGGAGTGTTTCCGCGAAAAATCATGCAAAACTGAGCCGGGGCCTCGAAACTCGTTTTTTATCCAAAAACCGTGATGGGTACACGATTTCGGCTAAAAAATGAGGCGAAAAATTTTTTTCTTAATTTTTTGCCACAATACTCAAAAAAAATATATAGTTCAACGCCAAAAAAATTGAACGGTTTTTCACGGTTCTAATATTGTTTTTCCTTTTTTTTTCCCGAATTTTTTCTAATTAAATCGAAACAAAATTTAGATGCTCGTAAAAACAAATCCTTAGATCCAATATGGCTGAGGTTTTATTACATAAATATAGATATTCAAAGGAGTCTTTCTACCAAAAATCATGACAAACTGAGTCGGGGTCCCGGAACACGTTTTTAGTCAAAAACTGTGATGGATAGTGTACACGATTTCGGCTCAAATTTTTGCAAAAACTAACCTGAAAAGTTTTTCCTCAATTTTTTTATATTAATACTCAGAAAAAATATATAATTCTAAGACAATAAAAAATTGTAGGGTTTTTTTATGCTTCTAATATCGTTTTCCCATTTTTTTTCCCGAATTTGTTTCTTATTAAATCGAAACAAGATTCAAATGCTTGTAAAATCAAATCCTCAAATCCATTGCGGCTGAGATTTGTTTAGATGAATATAGATATTTCAAGGTGTGTTTCCATCAAAAATCATGCAAAACAGAGTCGGGGCCTCGAAACTCGTTTTTTAGCCAAAAACCGTGATGGTTAGTACACGATTTCGGCTAAAAATTGACTCGAAAAATGTTTTCTTAATTTTTTGCTACAATACTCAGAAAAAAAATATAGTTCAACGCCAAAAAAAAAATTGAAGAGTTTTCTTGCTTATAATTCAGATGCTCGTAAAAACAAATATTTAAGTCCAATGTGGCTGAGATTTGTTTAGATGAATATAGATATTTCAAGGAGTCTTTCTGCCAAAAATCATGCAAAACAAAGCCGGGGCCTCGAGGCGAGCTTTTTACTAAAATCTGTGATGGTTTGTACACGATTTCGGCTAAAATTTTAGAAAAACTGACACGGAAAGTTTTTCCTCAATTTTTTGCCACAATACTTAGAAAATATATATAGTTCAGCACCAAAAAAAATTGCAGGGTTTTCCACGCTTCTAATATTGGTTTTCCATTTTTTTTCAAATTTAAATATATTTAAATCGAAACAAGATTCAAATGCTCGTAAAATCAAATCCTTAAATTCGATACAACTGAGATATGGTTAGATGAATATAGATATTTCAAGGAGTTTTTTTTGCCAAAAATCATGCAAAACTGAGCCGGGGCCTTGAAACTCGTTTTTTAGCCAAAAACTGTGATAGATAGTACACGATTTCAGCTAAATTTTTGTAAAAACTAACCCTAAAATTTTTTTCTCAATTTTTTACCAGAATACTCATAAAATACATATAATTCAAAGAGAATAAAAAATTGTAGGGTTTTTACGCTTCTAATATCGTTTTCCCATTTTTTCCCCGAATTTGTTTCTTATTAAATCGAAACAAGATTCAAATGCTTGTAAAATCAAATCCTTAAATTCGAAACAACTGAGATTTGGTTAGATGAATATAGGTATTTCAAGGAGTTTTTCTGCCAAAAATCATGCATAACTGAGCCGGGGCCTCGAAACTCGTTTTTTAGCCAAAAACCGTGATGGTTAGTACACGATTTCGGCTAAAAATTGAGCAGAAAATTTTTTTTCTTAATTTTTTGCCACAATACTCAGAAAAAATATATAGTTCAACGCCAAAAAAATTGAAGGGTTTTCACGCTTCTAATATTGTTTTTCCTTTTTTTTTCCGAATTTATTTGTAATTAAATCGAAACAAAATTTACATGCTCGTAAAAACAAATTCTTAGATCCAATATGGCTGAGATTTGATTACAAGAATATAGATATTCAAAGGAGTCTATCTACCAAAAGTCATGCCAAACTGAGTCGGGGTCTCGGAACACGTTTTTAGCCAAAAACTATGATGATAGTACACGATTTCGGCTAAAGTTTTGCAAAAAACTAACCCGAAAGGTTATTCCTCAATTTTTTACCACAATACTCAGAAGAATTATATAATTCAAAGACAATAAAAAATTGTAGGGTTTTTTACGCTTCTAATATCGGTTTCCCTTTTTTTCCCGAATTTGTTTCTTATTAAATCGAAACAAGATTCAAATGCTTGTAAAATCAAATTCTCAAATCCAATGCGGCTGAGATTTGGTAAGATGAATATAGATATTTCAAGGAGTCTTTCCGCCAAAAATCATGCAAAACTGAGCTGGGGCCTCGAAACTCGTTTTTTCCCAAAAATCGTGATGGTATACGATTTCGGCTAAAAATTGAGCCGAAAAATTTTTTCTTAATTTTTTGCGACAATACTCAGAAAAAATATATAGTTCAACGCCAAAACAATTGAAGGGTTTTTCACGCTTCTAATATCGTTTTTCCTTTTTTTCCGAATTTAATTCTAATTAAATCGAAACAAAATTTAGATGCTCGTAAAAACAAATCCTTAGATCCAATATGGCTGAGATTTAATTACATGAATATAGATATTCAAAGGAGTCTTTCTACCTAAAATCATGCCAAACTGAGTCGGTGTCCCGGAACACGTTTTTAGCCAAAAACTATGATAGATAGTACACGATTTCGACTAAAATTTTGCAAAGACTAACCCGAAAAGTTATTCCTCAATTTTTTACCACAATACTCAGAAAAAATATATAATTCAAAGACAATAAAAAATTATAGGGTTTTTTACGGTACTAATATCGTTTTCCCTTTTTTTACCCGAATTTGGTTCTTATTCAATCGAAACAAGATTCAAATGCTTGTAAAATCAAATCCTCAAATCCAATGCGGCTGAGATTTGGTAAGATGAATATAGATATTTCAAGGAGTCTTTCTACCAAAAATCATGCAAAACAAAGCCGGGGCCGCGAGGTAAGCTTTTTGCCAAAATCTGTTATGGTTAATACACGATTTCGGCTAAAATTTTAAAAAAACTGACACGGAAGGATTTTCCTCAATTTTTTTGCCACAATACTTAGAAAATATATATAGTTCAACGCCAAAAAAAATTGAAGGGTTTTTCACGCTTCTAATATCGTTTTTCCATTTTTTTCGAATTTAAATATAATTAAATCGAAACAAGATTCAAATGCTCGTAAAATCAAATCCTTAAATTCGAAACAACTGAGATTTGGTTAGATGAATATAGATATTTCAAGGCGTTTTTCTGTAAACAATCATGCAAAACTGAGCCGGGGCCTCGAAACTCGTTTTTTAGCCAAAAACCGTGATGTGTACACGATTTCGGCTAAAAATTGAGCCGAAAATTTTTTTCTTAATTTTTGCCACAATACTCAGAAAAAATATATAGTTCAACACCAAACAAAATTGATGGGTTTTTCACGCTTCTAATATTGTTTTTTCCTTTTTTTCCGAATTTATTTGTAATTAAATCGAAACAAAATTTAGATTCTCGAAAAAACAAATCCTTAGATCCAATATGGCTGAGATTTAATTACATGAATATAGATATTCAAAGGAGTCTATCTACCTAAAATCATGCCAAACTGAGTCGGGGTCCCGGAACACGTTTTTAGCCAAAAACTTATGATATAGTACACGATTTCGACTAAAATTTTGCAAAAACTAACCCGAAAAGTTTTTCCTCAATTTTTTACCACAATACTCAGAAAAAATATATAATTCAAAGACAATAAAAAATTGTAGGGTTTTTTTACGCTTCTAATATCGTTTTCCCTTTTTTTTCCCCGAATTTGTTTCTTATTAAATCGAAACAAGATTCAAATGCTTGTAAAATCAAATTCTCAAATCCAATGCGGCTGAGATTTAGTTAGATGAATATAGATATTCCAAGAAGTCTTTCTGCCAAAAATCATGCAAAACTGAGCCGGGGCCTCGAAACTCGTTTTTAGCCAAAAATCGTGATGGTACACGATTTCGGCTAAAAATTGAGCCGAAAAATTTTTCTTAATTTTTTACCACAATACTCAGAAAAAATATATAGTTCAATGCCAAAAAAAATTGAAGAGTTTTCACGTTTCTAATATCGATTTTTTCCCGAATTTAATCTGAATTAAATCGATTCAAAATTCAGATGCTCGTAAAAACAAATCCTTAAGTTCAATGTGGCTGAGATTTGGTTAGATGAATATAGATATTTCAAGGAGTCTTTCTGCCAAAAATCATGCAAAACAAAGCTAGGGCCTCGAGGTGAGCTTTTTGCCAAAATCTATGATGGTTAGTACACGATTTCGGCTAAAATTTTAGAAAAACTGATACGGAAAGTTTTTCCTCAATTTTTTTGCCACAATACTTAGAAAATATATATAGTTCAACGCCAAAAAAAATTGAAGGGTGTTTCACGCTTCTAATATCGTTTTTCCATTTTTTTCGAATTTAAATATAATTAAATCGAAACAAGATTCAAATGCTCGTGAAATCAAATCCTTAAATTCGATACGACTAAGATTTGGTTAGATGAATATAGATATTTCAAGGAGTTTTTCTGCCAAAAATCATGCAAAATTGTAGGGTTTTTCACGCTTCTAGTAGTGTTTTTCCTTTTTTCCGAATTTATTTCTAATTAAATCGAAACAAAATTCAGATGCTCGTAAAAACAAATCCTTAAATCCAATGTGGCTGAGATTTGGTTAGATGAATATAGATTTTTCAAGTAGTATCGGATTCAAAAAAACATGTAAAATTGAGACGGGTCCCCAGAACGCGTTTTTAGCGAAAAACCATGATGGTTAATTAGTACAGGATTTCAGTTAAAATTTTACAAAAATTGACACAAAAGATTTCTCCTCAATTTTTGGCTAAAATATTAATAAAAATATATAATTCAACGCCAAAAAGATTGGAAGACTTTTCACGCTTTTAATATCGTATTTCTTATTTTTTTCTAAATTAATTTCTAGTTAAATCGAAACAAGATTCAGATGCTCGTAATAACAAATTCTTAAATCCAATGTTGCTGAGATTTGGTTAGATGATGTAAAGTATTAAACCAACTTTTTTCTTTTATGGAAAGAATATTGAAGCACTGCTTTGGAAAATCACCTAATTATAATCATGGGAAACTTGCCAAAAACGAAAGTAAATCAGCAAATTTTTTCCTTGGCATAGAAAACTTTAATCTTGACAACCTCGGCATAAGAGTTAACTGTTAAGACCAATTTTTTTAAACATGTAAAATATTAAACTAATTTTTTTCCTTAATGCCCATAATTTATTTAAATTAAATAAATATAAATTATAAATAAAAAGTATTTCAAATAATTATGGGGAGTAAATAATTATAATTATATTTTATATTTACAATATCTTTACATAATTAAAATAAAAAGTTTCATGACTATAAATTATAATATTATAATTAAATATATTATAATCGAAAAATCATTATTAGAAGTAAATTATTAATTACAATTATAATGGATTATTAATAAAAAAGTTGATATCTTTTCATAATTAATAAAAAAGTTGAATCATCTCAAAAGAAAAAAGTTAAATGATTAAAAACATACTTTTAAAAAATTATTACTATAATATAATACTAAGGATATTTATTTAATTAGAATTTTTAAGTTCGTGATTTAATATAATAAGATAAGATAAAATAAGTTAGTGAGATAGTTGGATTACAAAAGCCACTTCCTCTCCGCCTACTTTTCCCTTTTGGTTGAATATTAAACTTGTTGAATATGAAAGAAGAATATAGGTATTGGAAATTTCTAGAATTCATAGTACTTGGAAATGGAAGGTTCTAGAATTCCTAAAATTAATTAATAATACTACCACTTCCTAGATTCTGTGGGACTAAATGGGGTTAAGATGATGACAGTGAAGGGGACATGCAATGGAAAGAGCTAAGGCTTGTGGGGTCGTTCTTGCCTCTTGCACTCGCTGAGCAACTTCATCGCAAACATTAACTAAATTTTAAGGAAAAAAATGTACTAAAAGAACATATAAAAACCAAACTTTAACCAATGGTTTTAAATTTTTGCTCAGCTAGTCAAAATTCTGGATCCTTCTCTTTGTTTAATATAGCTTTGCTGACTCTTCATCCTTTCAATGGATGTCAAAAGGGCTTGCCACGTTGGAACAATGATCTAAGCCTATAACATCACTCCAAGCTCTTCAGAAACACCATGGAACCTTTTTTTTTTTTTTTGCCATGACCATCAACAATGGGAAATTTCCCAAATTGGGAAAATGTAAACACGGTTTTCTGGGGTCCACTCGCTTGGAAATTGGAATCTTACTCCACAAGGAGCTATCTCACTACTTTAGTTCTTACTCCTCAGTTTTCCCTGCTCTGCTCTATAAACTCCACCCAGGTTTTAAGATTAAGACACACAGCAAGCAAAAATTCTGAGCCAAAATCCGATTTCTTTTATCAGCTTCTCTTGTTTTATCGTTTTCTTGTTCTTTGTTTTGTTTCTTCTACCAAATGAGGAACAAAAAGGAATACCAAAAACAAATCATTACCAACAATGAAGAGCGATTTGGCAATTACTATTGCTATTACCTCTTCTGGGTCGCAGTTGGTTACTATTTGTGGAAGAAAATGCTGACCATAACTGGCTACAGATTCCACCCTACTGATTTCGAACTCCTCCATTTTTATCTCCACAACAAAAACCTCGGCCGTGATTCTCTGGTCCAAGCTATTGCTGAAGTTGAAGACATCTGCGGATTAGAGCCTTGGGAATTGCCCGCTAAGTTGTAGCAGCAGCCTGATCATCATGTTAATGTTTTTTAATTAGTTTCAGAAATCTCCATTAATGTTTTTCCTTAAACCCTTTTTTCTGTGTGTACTATATAGGACATTCGAACATACACTCAGGTGATCAGGTTTGGTATTTCTTTTACCGACCAAATTACAAGTACCGGAACAGTACAAGGATCAAGAGGACAACCAACCAAGGGTATTGGAAACCCACCGGAAACTTTCGAAAGGTAATGTCGAGAGATCTGGAGACTGAGATTGGCAAGAAAAGGACTTTGGTTTTCTATAAAGGGCGTGTTGGTGACAATATCAAAAACAAGACCGGTTGGATCATGCATGAATACGAGCTCACTGCTACTCTTCCTAACCAATTTGTGGCCAGCTTAGTAAATCATTACATATATAATTATATATACCTTAACAGCAGGGAAAATGAATTGAAGAGGATATATGAGAAAAATCAACATCTTCATTACAAATATATGTGTAACATCTAAACAAGTCAGACAATGATGCTTTGATATTGTTGGATTGAATCTTGAACTTGGCTATTTCCTTCGAAGAGGGAAATAATGTTATTCATACATGTCCAATTTCCCAAAATCTCCTGAACTAAAGAAATGTTATTTTTAGTATAATTGAGAAAACAAAATTAAATTTATGGTGTAAATTAAACTAGCTTAATTCTACTTTCTAGTGAGAGAAGCTATTGAATTCTTTCCTTTGATCATTTTGCCTCGGTATATAGCCAACAACAAGAAAATAGATTGCGTGAAACTGACAACAAAAGCCCGTCTAGCTCAGTCGGTAGAGCGCAAGGCTCTTAACCTTGTGGTCGTGGGTTCGAGCCCCACGGTGGGCGGTTTGGTTATTCTTCTAACTAAAAAGGTCTTTTTTCGGTTTGCTAACTGGGCCTTTTTTCGGCGAGAGTTTAGTGGTTGGGCCATGCCATTCACTTTTCGGCCGCAAGGTGCTACGAGCCACATATGGATTGTGTTGATTGTGGGCCATTTGTCTCCGTATTATAAACAAAATTTCAACCAAGGGTCAACGCCGCCCGTCTAGCTCAGTCGGTAGAGCGCAAGGCTCTTAACCTTGTGGTCGTGGGTTCGAGCCCCACGGTGGGCGCTTTTTTCTTTTTCAATTTCCAATTCAAGTTGGCTTCCTCCGTTCAAGCCCCACAGTCCACAGTTATCAAAAGTAGGCCAACTCGCTGAAGGAACCCAATGTAAAAGGAAATTTCCATATTGTACTTTCGCCAACGTTTCAGCCTCGTTCATAAATGCTGTGCATTGTGTATTTGCCAAGAGAGAGTCACTTCTTCAAGTAGTACACAGATGATTTTTACCCTAAGAAGAACAAATAAATAGGTATTCTAAAGTTTGATCATTTTTATATCCTTCTGTGTTATCCGTCATCCCACATAAACAAGAAACATGGAAAAGAGAGATTCAAACACATCCCATGTCGTATAAACGTTTCAAGTAGGCAAAATTTCAATAAACTCAAGACTATTTTAAGCAATTTACGGAAATTCCAGCCAACAAGCACTCTACCCTTCAGCAAGAGCTACCTATCATACTATTGAAGTTAGGACTGTTCGAGTATATCTAAAGTGCATCCACAACCATGTCATGGCTTCATGAAAGTCATCTGAAACAAACGAAAAGATTTGCTTATGAAGAATTTACTGATGGTGCTGCCCATAGCTTTACTTTCTTGTCGATACTTGCCGTGGCCAGAACCATCACTTGTTCATTTCCTATAAAACAATGAGCGATTGTAAGAAATATAAACTTGAGAGAACTCTGACAAGTGAGGAAATAAATTTTACCTAGTGGTATCGTCTTAGGTGACCATGCAATCCCTGTAATATCACCTGCAGCATAAGACTGAGGTCAAAGCCAGAACTACAAATCATGCCAGGTAATAATATCACCATAAGAGCATCAGCAATAAGAATCAAAACAAATAAGAAAATCAAAACCATAGTGTTGTCGGAAGAATGATACTTGGTAACTAAAGGCCAAAATCTGGATGTAAGATCCTTCCCATAGATTTATATATGCAAGAATATGGAATGGACATGGGTAACAGAACAGAAAAAAATACAAATTTAGTCTTTAGAATGTACCATCATGGGCCTTCTCAGCTGTATCCAAAACCTTTCCCGTATCCATGCATAGCCACTGCAATGTTGAACCATGTGTTGTTGCCAGTATCTTTCCATCAGGGGATAAGCTGAGACGATCATAATGCAGAGCAGAACCATTTGAATCGTGAAGAGGAATTGGAAACACCTTCAGAGTTTTTGGATCCTCATCAAGATGGTATCGAACTTCAAAAAAGCATTTAAAATAGTCAGCAGGCATAATAGTACTACAAACAGCAAAACATGAAAGAGGAGTAGCTGGCAAACTAGCTCATCTTGGGCAGAGAAGTTGTGAATTAGCTTCATTGAAAATGAAAACCACAGCAATCCTGATGGTGTAAGCTTCCCCCAAAATTTTTTTCTAAACATCAATCATGTTTTCTTAATTTATGGAGGTTATTGGGACTAGATTCCTATTCCACATCCCACCCATGCATGTCCCCTTTACACTGTTAGGCTAGGAAGGGAAACAGGTTGGAGGTGGAAAAGGAAACAACCTTAATAAAATTGATTTCTTGGTCAAAGTTTGGAAGCAAATATAGTGCACATATGTATACAATAAGGCAAGGAAGAAAGACAAAGGGGTGCACACAAACCATTAATGTTCCAAATTCTTATCGAACCATCCTTAGATGCTGTAATAATTTGCTCAGAGTTGGGAGAAAAGCATAAGCAAGTCACCGCACTCTGGACATAGAGAAAGAAACAAAAGAAAAGATAAAACATAAGAGAGGATGGAAAAAACAGAAAGTCATAAAGCTAATATGCCATGAAACAAACAGCAAGACCAAGCAAGTTAAAAATCTGCTAAAATAAATAAGCTTTAGGAGTGAGGGGGTCAAATGGCATGCCTTATGGCCTTTCAGCTGCATAACTTTAGAAACCTCCTTGACAGAACCATCCTTTGAATAAACAATCTCCCACACCTAACAAAGTAAATAATAATTAGAGAAAAAATAATAATAATTATACTTACTAGTCCAACAAGATGTGAATTATCACTTCTAAATAATTATATCATATATGGACTCCATCATGCCCTGACTATCTATATAGTTTCACAAAGAAAATAGTATGGTCATTTCTACAAAAAGAGTGTATACTATTCAATGCCCATCAAGCACAAAACCGTGTGATCCAAATCAGTCATGCAATGTCCAATTATTTGTACACAATACTAATTCAAGACTTAAGCAAAATGCTGGTATAATCAACTATGAAAATTAGAATTTAGAAACTCTAAATAACCATGAATTGATCATAGTCTTGACATTTTGTCACAGAGATGGCAAATTTAAAGTTTCCCACCTTGACATCGGCTGTAAAGGCTGCAGCAGCAAGAAAACGGCCATTTGGTGATACGGTAGCCATGTTATTTTTCAACTGATTAGTATCAACATGCCCTAAAACTTTCCCAGTTTTCCCATGCCAGAGTATGATATCAGTGCCTGTGAAGTAACCAAGAGTTACTACAGTTCTATGATCTTCTAAAAATGTGCAAAATATGTTATCTCATATGAAAGGAGTGTTCTGCATACCTTCTGAACAAGAGGCAATAATTGTACTGCCATCTGCAGTGCCGTAACTTGCAGTGGATCTAGTTAAGGTCAGGACAGCTCTCTTGTCATGGATTTTGTGATGTTCCCACTTAATTTCCGGAAGAGGAAGCTTTGTCTGCTGCTTTGAGTCATTAGAAGTTTTTGGTTTTTCTTCTCCATACATATACAAGGAACAGCCAGAGAGAGTTTGAGAAGCCACAACTACAGAAGATGCATCATCAGAAAATGCAACTGCTAGTGGATGACCTCCAGCAGGCACATTAATTCTTAAAAACCTGCAGAAGAGTCAGGCAATTAACATTAAGAGGCCACAAAACAAAGAAGGTCCTACATTTACTGAGTTCATCGGCATCACTAGAGAAAAAAGGTACTCGCAATTCATACTTGAAACTTTTACTCGAAGCATCTTCCAACTTAAACACCCTAACCACTCCATCAGCGCAAGCTGTGCAGAAACATTAGAAACCAACTTTAAGCATGAAATATCCCTTGAATCTCAAAGATATAATACTAAAGAAAATTCAACTATAAGAGGACAGGCGTGCAACAAAAATAAGACAAAATTACCAGTTGCCAAATTACGTCCATCAGGGGAGAAACACAGCCCTGTGACCGAATCCGCATGACCTTTAAGCGTATTCAAATCCAATGGATGATGACGCTTGTTTTGATCCTACATTACATTATAAACAGATAAAAGTATTATTTACTCAATTTCAATTTCTATTTTTTTTCAAGGTAATACTAAATCACCAGTCTAAACCCTAATAAAAAAGATTATCACAAACAATCCCCAAAATTCCGATGAGAATGCAGTAAGCCAGTAAAGAGGAGAAAATTATAAATTACATAAAATTAAAAAGGGGAAATTAATACTAAAACTAGTTGAGGCACCAATCGCTTCGTTTTTTACCCGGTTTGAATTTATATAACAATCAAGGAAAGCAAAATTAAGAAATGAAAATTCAAGTAGTGGGGATCACATTCTAATTTTGTTGAGCAATCAAAAGAGAGGGACAAGAATGAAGAAAGGGGATTGAATTGATTACCTTGTCAGAGGAATGAGAGTGAGGTTTAGGGTGAGACTTTTTAGACTGAGGAGGCTTCGACGGCTTTTTGGGATCTGAGTGGAGCTCCGGTTTCGCAATGGTCTGGACTTCTGATCTTTGCTTGCGAAGGTAGTTTTTGAAAAAAACGAAAACGATCACAGCTCCCAAAACAACTGAAAGCACCGCAACTGAAAGAACCGGATCCATTATCAACGGAACAATAACAATCTGTTCTTATTTTTTCGGTTAGCAACGAACGATAGAGATAACGATGGAAATTGGGATGAATCGAAGAAGTGGAAATGGCGGGGCGAGGTGTCAACTTAATCGTACTCGATTCGGCGTGAAAGAATATCGAAATGGATACGTGTGCACAAATGAAATTATTCCACCCCCCAAAATAAAAAAGGAAAAACAAAATTGAAATGGAAAATAAGATCCCCTTCAAAGCCCAAGTCAATCAATCTCAGCCCTTCCCAAGCCCAAGTCATTTTTTCCTGATGATTTGTTCAATGCTTTCACTTCATTTTTTTGGAAGTTAAAAACAGCGTCGTATTAAACCCAGCCACCGATCACCAATCTGGTTGGAAAGACAACGTTCTGAATGATGCAATATTAACCCAACAAATAACTTTGAATAAGAGAAAATATGATTATTTAGAAAAATGTGGTATCCAAAATTTCAGTAAATACATAATGGGACATCCAAAATATGTGGGATGTCCCCTCAAAATTATGCATTGAAGAGACTCAAAAATTTTTCACAACGGGATATGACTGTACAGATTTGATTCCGCCATGTGGGCTTTTGTTCTCAATTTCTATCGTTGACTCCAAAAACTTCAATATTCAACCCGGCTTGTAATGGGCAAAACGCGTACGAGCCAGAGTTCAATTGAATCTCACCAAAATACGGGTTTTGGGGCTTCCATGGAGAGGTCCTTTTCGGACAACAGCTTCAGTTTCTGCAGTATATAAGATCAATTCATTAGAAGCTATGCTATGCTCTCAAGGAGCTAGACGAAATTCATCATGAATTGATCCAGACTGGACTAAATATCGTATAATGTAAATATCGGGGCAAATAAATTTTAGTACCGTAAGATATTGTGGAGGATCGTCCAAAGTAGTAGAACCAAGGACAACTTCCCTGTTCAGTTTTGCTGTGAGCTTGTGACATACTCGTGACTGACATTAGCAACACAACCCATCAGGTAAATAAAATCATAATTAAAAGACAATTAGATTAAGATAAATCCAGTAGCAAATGTTACCTCAGATCTAGTTGCCCCACCGATGATAAATACAAAAATACGCTTTCCCATCCTCTTGAAATCAGCAGTTGCATTCTTCAGAACTGAGTCACTGCAATTGGCACGTTATAAAAAGATTAATGTTTGATGTTTACAGACAACTCCAGAATTATCTTTTGAGCTGTGAAGTCGTCTACCTGGAATATCCATCATCAGAAGAGTGAGGCCGTGCCCACGTTGCTGTTCGTCTTGATCGCATTGAATGAGCAGGCCTTTTCTGATCTGTAGGTGCAGTTGGAGCCTGTCTTGTCCGGGTCGACCCGCTTGGGGCTGTGTCCTGGACTGTTGGACTTGGTTCGTTCATACATGAATACTCATTCTTTGGCAGCTCACCTTTGGCAAGATTTTCAATAAGTTCCTGTCATATGAAAAATAACAGAGCACCATTTACCATGAAGCATACGTTAATTAATAATCAAAGGAAACCATCTTTCTGTCGTCCATTCTTTTGTGATGTATGATTGTGTGTTCTTTCTACAAGCTGTTTTATAAGCCATGAAGACACTTGACTGAAAAAAAACAGATCAAGTATAAATTACCTCTATCATGGGATAAAACCGAAAGAGTTGCCAAGTTTCTTCCTCTCCAGTACGATCTTTTCGATTTGCTTGTTTTGTCTGACATTGACATAATGTTTCACTGACCATTATTCCATAGTTCAAAAACTTGTATTTTGATAAAGACATCCCTACTCTGGTCTTTAGTTATTCGATGATACTAAGCTTACCTTTTGGCCATCAAACTTGAGTGAGAAACCAGAGGTTGCCTTTTTAATTTGTGGTGGTCCTCCAAGTAATTGCATATTGTTGATAACTTTCATATCCTCGGGTGACAATTTAGCCAACTGATGAATGAATAGAAAATAAGAGCAAACAGAGCACAATTCACTTGACTGATCTGTTAAAATTGTTGATCACAAAAATTTTCTGGGTAATGCTACACACATAATCTATCATTCTTTATAGGGAACCAAAAGTTGAAGATCTAAGCTGTAGTTCATTGCAAAAATATGCATAAAGTCAGGAAGAACAACTCCAACCAAATTTTAATATTAAAATTGTCTACACAAAGCTGCATAAGGAATCAAGCAGACTGCAATTATAACACAGGGAAATAAAAATTGACAATCTTCTAAGCAGTACTGCAAAATAACAAACAAGTCTGAAACAACAATCAGGTTGAAAACAAACAAACAAGATAATAGCTTGTATTCAGGCAAGCGCAGGATAGAATATCATGATCAAAGAAACCAAAGTAGAGAAGAAAAAGTTTGAAGGAACAAGTCACTAGTCCTAGTTCCCTATTAGTTTAAAGCTTCTTGGCCAACTAGGAAGAGCAGGAGACAAGTCTTTAAGATGATGGTGCTTGCCTGTGAAGTTTCAACTTTCAGATTGCAATTTTGATTATTGCTGTCCATCTGTCATCCTAATGAGTAAAAAGTGCACTATGACTTACTTGAGTTTTGTTGGTACACGTGACATTGATCATACTTCTTTTTAAGTTTGACCAAAAAATTAAAGGAAATGAAAAATTTTCGAGACTATGCAGTAATTAGATCAAATTCCTATTAGTTGCTTCATAACATGATTCGGAATTCCTTAGAAGATTAATATGATTCGGAATGCAATAGCTACCTGCATTAGCTTTGAACCTTTATCACCCTCAAATTTATCCGGATAGACTGATGCATAGATCATCAGCAAACGCAATTTGTTTTCAGGAGATGTATCCTGTATGAATAAATTTTCAAATATAATGAGATCTTAAAAAAGTTAGATCAACTTTTTACAATGTTAAATTTCATCTGACCATTATCCCATGGGCATCACCTGCTTTGTCCTCAGAAAGTTGATGACGTCCTTTGCTGCAACATCCCCAAAAACAAGATCTTGTTCTAGTTGTCCAAGATCACGAAGCCCCATTTGCCTGATAAGTGTGTTGATTGATCCAGCAATCTGTAATGAAATAATAGCCAGAACAATCAGCAGAAATATCATACTAGGTTGTGCCCTTTTAACCTTCTCCATGAAAGTGTTCACAACCTTGAGAGTGATGCTCAACTAGGCAAACAGAAGGTCCATTTTGCATTTCTAGAGCCACAAGCTACTACTACCTTAAATACTTGAGAATGTATCTCAGGGTCAAGTTGATCTTGATATCACTATGTTGCAACTGGGTGAGGGTCCACGCAAGAAAATGAACACTAAACAAAAGAATGATTAGATGTTTTTATAGTTCAACCTTAATCATGCTTGTTAGTAGATCGATGCCATCGACATTTAGGCCATTCGTGGTAAGCAGTTAGGAGAGGGGGTTTTACTTTAGTCTCTAACCTCTTAAATTAAGTAGGATGAATTCCAACAGACAAGAGTGAAAATTTTATTATAGATGGTTAAATGACCACATACATCTTTGAAGTGCTATATGTATCTAGCATTCAACAAGAAAGTGAAAACTAAAAAAGAAGGGACATTAAAAGGCCAGGGACCAACAAGCAACAAACCTCAACATGCAGAGAGAGCTTCTCCATTGTTTCGTTATATTGTGGCAAAGCCTGCACAATTTTCTGCAATTCTCGAGTAGATATTTCACCACCATCTCTGCAACAAACCAAAAACTTCAATCTGAAGGGTCTATGGAGTAGTTGTAAGAATATACAACTTATACCAGATAATAAGTTAGAGAGATCTACTATGAGATGTAATAAAATATTCTTTACTTCAATCATGCAAACAGTCCTTTAATCTTACTTACCCATTATAAAGTAAAAATGGATTCCTAGAAGAATATGTCTTGATGGTCTAGTTGGTAAAACAAAATCACTTACATTTTACTCAACAAAATAACATGTGCTCCATTTGTTCAAGGCCTTACTACTCATGGATCCTATATAATAATTAATAAAACATAACATTCATATAACTCTTTAATAAGGGACAACAATCCCACCAATATTCATTGCTACCTTAAGATTAGAAAACAAAATTAACAGTAGTAAGTAATGTGCTAAGCGCAAAATCACAGCATATACTTTCTTATCATTTCACAAAGTTCGGCATGACGCCACTAACCTTGAGCCCATCTGTGCAGCTTTGTTCCTTGACTTAAAGGTGGTCATCTTATCATGCAAGCGCTCACTTGCCTAGATGTCAAATATGTATAAAAAGCGTCATGTTATACTGATTACAGGTAAAAGAGAATATAAGTGAGAGACGTACATCAGCTATGTGTGCATGACGAAGCTCAAGCCAAACTGGATCATGATCTTCTAAAAGAACCTCCTTTTTCTCAGGCGGGCCACCTGATTTGCTAGGAAGCTAAGAAAACCACATTTCATTCTCGGAAGAAAATAAAACAAAAACTATGAAAAAGAAAGTCAAAGAGAGATAATGAATATTTCGTAATCCATATAAGATATAACAGAAAAACTTTACCTCGACAACATATTTGTTTCCATCCATATCAAGTAAATCGTGGCACATGGCATCATAAGTCCATTCATGTATTACAGGAGCAACCTACAAATTAAATTCAACAAAATAAATCTCACGTGGCTATAAAAAGATCTATACTATCCAAAGAGAGAAATATAGTTAACCTGATCAACAGATCTATCCAAGATGAGCAGATCGCATGTTGCAGTCTGTGGAAAATTAGGAATAGATTTGTACTTCTCAACACAGTTCCAAACAGCTGAAGCAAGCTTAAAAGGAATTAAGTCACGGGTTGTTGCTGCAGATGCATCTTGTGTCTTGGCAGCACGATATCGCACAAATGGAAGCTCCTGAGAAGTCCAAACCCAGTGAATCATTCATCAGTAACTGCTATTTGATTGAAGGCATTGTTTTCACAAGGAAAATAACAATTCCAAATGTTAAGCCTTCCAGGCATACGGGGAAGAAAGTGTTGAAGTCTACAAGACCTGGCATATTTCTAGACTAACCTTATATCTGACATTTGAACTTACAAGTGAGGCCATATTTTCATTTTTCAGTTCTAGTTCACCACTTTATTATAACATTCGTACCTTCAACGAGGCAAAAACTGTAGCGATTCGAGTTGCCATTGTGTTCAAACAAATTTCAAACTTGCGAGTCTTCTCAGCATCTTCACTAAAGAGGTCCATCAAGGCTGTTTCATGATCAGTGATAAAACCCTGCATCAAGAGGTCTTGGTGGATAACATATTTTAATAGATACATTCTAATAATTAGCTGGCCATCAGCTGCCACACTAAGGCCCTCATCCAAACTACTTAGATCAGGTGAATTTTTTATATTTTCATCCTAGACCCTGGTCCCCTTATAGGGCAAAAAACTTGCGAGACTTCCAGGCCTAGCAAAATATGTTCACACCTTCTTCAATAATCAATCATCAGGTTCATGTAAAGTATAAACTCTTAAGTTGAAGGGTAAAATATGGCGACAAGCTATAAAGAAATGAGGAGGCAATGGCTGCCGCAGGTGAGGAGCCATCAATGTCATTTAGAAAAAGATAAATAAAGTTTTCAAAGTCATGAGAATGCAAATACAATTGATCCAAAACAAGATAGATCATTAAGATTTTCTTTTAAAATGATATAAAAGGCATGAAAATGGAAGTAAAAGGAACTAATGTTGTCGTCTTACCTGACTATCGATAGGAAAGTACTCCAAATTCATCTGCATAAATACAAACAAGAAATATTATAAATCAGGAAAAAGAAATCTAAGTTAAACACCAAAGAACACATAAATAATGCAGGAACTACTATAAAGAGAAATTTTGGACCTCTCGCAATGCACCTATGCGAGGTAATACACTTGTGTCACTTTTGATGTGATTGATCAATTCTTTTGGTATAGGTGAACTAAAAAATACAAATGCCCTGAAAAGAAAAATCAAGGGACAGGACCAGAGAACATTAGCAGAGAAGACTATGGTGAAATTCTGAATAATTAATCACACAAAATCAAAGTTTCCTGGGAAAATCATTCACATACTTCTTGTATAAAGGCTCCCTACCGGACATGTCAGATAAGAACATGATAATACTGCATGTTAGCAAAAGATACCGTTAAAATGGGCTCAGAGTTTTGAAACATTGATAGCATTTATATAAAAGAATCTTAGAATCAAAAGCAATAAAAGACTTTCAGTGAAGGTTAATACAATTTAGAAGGAAAAAACAATATACTTTTCTTTTAATGGCTGGATAAAGTATATAGCATCCAGGGATGGTAACGGTTGCCTTCTCCTGAAGAGGTCTTCTACCACTGCAACAGACAATAATATCTGATAAGTTCTTTCTAATTGCTATAACCAGCAGTCAACAAACTATTCAAAAGTGTATGTTCTAATTAAGAACCTACTAAACATAAACAAATCTATACAAGCTTACAGGAAACTCCTTGATCTGTAATATCCGCCATTTTACACGAGTGAGACATGACTTTGACGGTCACTTTATCCATTATGAGTACCTGCCAAAAATCCAGCATTATTGGAGAAAACAGAGACATTTATACTTTAAACATGAGAACTAATTTAGTCGCATTCTATTGGGAGCTAAGCATACTTGAACGGATTAAATGTAACTGTAAATTTTTAAAGATATCTACGCTTTATATCAAGAAAACGGATGAAAAATAAGGAATAAGGGGGAAAATGCAAATCGAATAATGAAATTTTTTGAAAAACAAAAGATATAAACGAGCGAAACCTTCCAAGCAGATTTGGAACCTCCAGATGACGAAGATCCAAGCATTTCATATAGTAGTCCTGAAGAGAAAGCAAACAAGTCATCAATACCATAAAGAGACTCAACAAATTCTCCGAATAGTTCAAATAAAATCCATAGCGAAATGCAAAGCGCGAATAATCGAGCTAATTGTAACTTGAAAATTTTTCAAGATCTTGAAATTCCAGGGAAACAATCAGAAAATTCTAAAACAATGAGTTCAAATAGAGAGGACATACGATCGCGGCTAAACTGGCGAAAGACCTTGTATTCTCTTTCACCGCCATGAGAGGACGATTCAGAATCCGAAAACGACATCGCTAGTTATCAATTCTTTCTATTTTGCGAAACAAAACGAGATGATTTCAAGATCTATAAGAAAATGATTGAGAACGGAGAGAATTTTTTTTAAGAGAAAAAATAGTGCATATGTTTGCGCTTGTAAGATGAGAGAAAAATGGCGCAGTGTGAGAATGGCCGTTTATAATGCGTGGGGTTCGTCTTGAACAAAATCGAGGATTTCGCTCTATATATAAATTTAATTGGAGAAAATTGAAAATGCGTCAAAACGACGCTGTTTTATAACATTATATGCTGTAAATTAACATGAAGGTAGCTTAAGCTACAAGCAGGTTTCAACGGTCAATTAATCTGTAACGTTTATGCAATCTAATAAATATTACATATTCAACCCTAAATTTAGCTAATTTTGCTTGATTTACCTGTCTCTTTTCCAATCAAATTCGAGGGATTTACAATTTCACACTTCTTACGTATTAGGAATTGCAATTTCATCAGTCCAAATGAAAACTTGAAATTTCAAAATTTGATCGTATTTACTATTTAGATACTATTTATTTATTATAAATGAAATTCTGCCATCATGCATATGCCAATGAAATCTTACTGTTTAATGTTTTCTTATTTAAATCAAAGTATGAACGTTAATGTTTTTAGGAAGGGAAATGGTTTTTGTTTCACACATATAAAAAAAAAACCCTTCAATTGAGGATGAGAGTGAATATATAGAAGTAAACATGGTTTTAGAAATTATAGGAAAAACTCTGATTTGTCAAAATCTTATTAGTCGGGATCACGGATGACGTGGTAGATCCGATCCATCTAATAATCTCTCATAAACATGTGAATTAGCCAAGGAAAAGTCTATTGGCCAAAATTCAATCATAATCACAACTCAATTATTATTATTATAAAAAAATTCAATGGCATACTCGAACATTGTTTTAAAATGAAAAACAAAAGATGATAAAAACTTCAATGAGCCTCAATCTGAATTCTCAAAGGTTCATAGGATTCTTTAAACTTATTCAACTGCTATATCTTCAGACCCTTCATCCCTGCATTTTCCAGCATTAATTTCAAACAATCAGTTTACATAGTTTATTAAAATCTTTCACCATTACACAAAAAAACATAACCCATAATGGACATGGTACAATATTACTTACTAGTTATTACAGATAACCCTTTTCTCTGCAGCACTTAATAGCTCCATCAAACGTTTCTTCAACCCCATACATAAATTTGAAGCCTGCATCCAAGAGTTTCTTTGACGATAAACCTGGTATTTTCATACCTTTGACATCTGCCAAGGAACTACCAGGAAACGAAAAAAATTAGGGAAATTATGCTGTTAGTCCAAGAAGAAAGCAGAGGAAAAAAAAGTCACTCACTCTGATGTAGGAATTGGGAACTCTGGGTGCTTGGCAGAAAGAATTTCAGCCATCTTTTGAAGACTAATTGGGTCCAAGGAACAATTGTATCTTCCTTTTGCATTAGAATACTCGAGCAGGAAAATATGTGCCCTAGCCAAATCGTCAACATGTACCATTGATGTATTTAGAAGATGGCTATATTCGTCTCCTACACAAATATTTTACAGAATGATCACACCAGACTATAAAACCCTACTTAGGTTGAAACAGAGCATTTCCTGAAGAAATTTAATTGGGTAGCAATGGAAGAATCAAAAGTTACAAAAGCTAATGGATTTAGTTCAGTAGATTAAAAATACAAAGAAATGATGATGATTAATGATTTTTATAAGAAGTTAAGAAACTGTCCTGTACCAGATTATAGTGCATACAGAGTAATGAAACTTGAAGAAACAGAGCTTTTCCTGGAAATTCAAGTGGGTAGCAATGAAAGAATCAAAACTTACAAAAGCTAATGCCTAATGCCAGATTATAATGCCTACTTAGGTTAAGAAACAGAATGATGAAACTCAAGAAACAGAGCTTTTTTTCACTGAAAAATCAAATGGAAATTATGCAAGGGACAAGTAGTACCTGAGACAAGAGCCAATGCCATGCGCACTGAGTCAGGAAACTTGGGGCAAATAAAAGGACCGACAATAAAAGAAGGAATCACTGATACGAGATCCAAACCATGTTCTGCTGCAAATTCAAGAGCTGCCTTCTCTGTTAATGTTTTGGAAATCATGTAACTTCCGTATTGCTTCCATGTTTCCCTAACAAAATCCACATCGGTCCAAGAACTCTCATCCATCATCTCAACATCATTATTATTGTTGAACACGACGGCGGATGCGGCGGAGGTATAAACAACTCTCTTAACAGTTTTTGACTTCAAGCAAGCTTTCAAGATGCCGAGTGCTCCACTGATTGCCCTTTGGTTTCCAACTTCCTCTGATTCTTTGGTCTCGAAATCAACAGCGGTGGCAACATGGAAAACTCCCATGCATCCTTCAATGGCTTCATCAAAACTGTCTGGAGCTCTAAGATCTGCACTGAATATTTTCAGCTTTTCGGCTGCTCCTGGCAAATTTGTGAGGAAACTCATGTCTCTTCTGTTGTTTTCTGCTAGTATGTCAAAGATTTAAAAGATTCATCAATTCATTGTGAAAGCAACTTAATCAGAAATTAATCTTGATCAACTTTATTATTCTTACCTGGATTAGCCCTAACAGTGGTATGGACAGAGTAACCCTCCTGGAGAAGCCTCTTAATCAGCCATGAAGCTAGAAACCCGGTCCCTCCCGTCACACAAACGGTTCCTTTCTCTCCTTCCATCCCTCTTTGATCACTTATTCTTTTTTCAGACTACTTTCTCAGAAGATTGATGAAATTTAATTCGGAATTATTAGATTTTTTCATGGTGGTGATTAACATATATATATATATATATATATATATATATATATTCTTGTAATATTACTATTGGTGGTTCATTTTCAAAACTTGACTTTTCTTTGGCTGGCGTTACCTTTCAAAGACAATTTATGAATGACTTCTCTTTGACAAGTTATTACTGATTCAACCTTATATTACTCTGTTGGTCATTTCATTTTCTAAATTGGACTTTTATTTGGCTGTCGTTAACTTTCAAAGATAAATTATGATTCATTCTTACGAGCCTTCTAATAAAAGAGACAACATCATTTTAGTTATTTGTGGTTCCTTGCTTTTGTTTTGTTTTCTTTGGCTGTCTTCAAGCTCACTTTGGAACGTTAAAGAAATATTTTCAATGCAAGAAAATAATTGCTGTGAAACTAAACCTAGTTAGTGTTTAATGTTTCTTATTTAAATCCAAAAATATATGAACGTTAATGATTTTAGGAATGGAAATGATTTGTGTCTCATCCTACTCAGTTCTCACAGGTGATACAAAGTAACTACTTTTCCTAATTTCCTTCAATGGAGGATAAAATAAAATAAGTGAAAATAGAAGTAAACATGTGGGATTTGTCCTTTTTCATTTTGAAATAAAATCATTACTCAAGGAAAAGCCTCATTGGCCGAAATTCAATCATAATCACAAGTCAATTATTATAAATTCAATCGCATAATCACACATTGTTTTTAAATAAAATGAAAAACAAAATAAGTTCTAAACATCAACCTTTAGAAAGGATCAATTGAGATACCCTTAGTATACATCAATTCATGAGTTTCGAGGTTAAATAGATTTACATTATTAAAAGCTTCAGTGAGCCCCAATCTGTGTTTTCAAAGGTTCATAGGAATCTTTCAACTGCTATATCTTCAGACCATTCATCCCTGCATTTTTCGGCATTAATTTCAAACAATCAGTTTACATTGTTTCTTGAAATCTTTCACCATTACACCAAAATAAACCAAAGAGACAGATAATGGACATGGTAAATCACTAAATTATTACTTACTAGTTATTACAGATAACCCTTTTCTTTGCAGCACTTGATAGCTCCATCAAACATTTCTTCAACCCCATACATAAATTTGAAGCCTGCATCCAAGAGTTTCTTTGATGATAAACCTGGTATTTTCATACCTTTAACATCCGCCAAGGAACTGCCAGGAAACGAAAGAAATTAGGGGAATTATGCTGTAAGTCCAAGAAGAAGGCAGAGGAAAAAACAATTTCACTCACTCTGATGTGGGAATGGGGAACTCTGGGTACTTGGCAGAAAGGATTTCAGCCATCTTTTGAAGACTAATTGTGTCGGAGGAACAATTGTATCTTCCTTTTGCATCAGGATACTCGAGCAGGAAAATATGTGCCCTAGCCAAATCGTCAACATGTACCATTGATGTATTTAGAAGATGACTATATTCGTCTCCTACACAAAGATTTTACAGAATGATCACACAAGATTATAAAACCCTACTTAGGTTGAAACAGAGCATTTCTTGAAGAAAATCAAATGGGTAGTAATGAAAGAATCATTAGTTAAGTAGAATGAAAATACAAAGAAATGATGATGATTCTTATAAGATTAAGAAGTTAAGAAACTGTACTGTACCAGATTATAATGCCTAGTTAGGTTGAAACAGAGCAATGGAACTTGAAAAAACAGAGATTTTCTCGAAACAAATTCAAATGGGGAATTATGTAAAAGGACAAGTAGTACCTAAGACAAGAGCCAATGTCGCGCGAACTGAGCCAGGAAACTTGGGGCAGATAAAAGGACCGACAACGAAAGAAGGAATCACTGACACGAGATCCAATCCATGTTCTGCTGCAAATTCAAGAACCGCCTTCTCTGTCAATGTTTTGGAGATCATGTAAGAACGTACGTGCGGCTGCAATTTTTCTCTAACATAATCCACATCAGTCCACAAACTCTCATCCATCATCTCAGACTCAACATCATTATTGTTGAACACGACGGCGGATGCGCTGGAAGTATAAACAACTCTCTTAACATTATTTTTTGACTTCAAGCAAGCTTTCAAGATGCCAAGTGCTCCACTGATTGCCCTTTGGGATACTACTTCCTCTGTTTCTTTGTTCTCGAAATCAATAGGGGTGGCAACATGGAAAACTCCCTTGCACCCTTCAATGGCTGCATCGAAACTGTCTGGATCACTAAGATCTGCACTGAAGATTTTAAGCTTTTCCGCTGCTCCTGGCAAATTGGTGAGGAAACTAATGTCTCTGCTCTGTTCTGGTATATTAAAAGATTCATCAATTCATTGTAAAAGCAACTTAATCCATAATTCTTAGAAATTAATCCTTGATCAACTTTACTCTTACCTGGATCAGCCCTAACAGTGGTATGGACAGAGTAACCCTCCTCGAGAAGCTTCTTAATCAGCCATGAAGCTATAAACCCGGTACCTCCCGTTACACAAACGGTTCCTTTCTCTCCTTCCATCCCTCTTTCACTTACCCGTTTTCAGACTACTTTCTCGGAAGATTGATGAAATTCGGAATTAGTATTAGGTTTTTTTTTTTTTACTCTAAAAGAAAAGTAGTATTAGATTTTTTATGGTGATTTCCATTTATACTAATATTACTCTGTTGGTCATTCATTCATTTTCAAAACTTGACTTTTATGTTTTAATCATTAATTTGGCTGGCGTTTACCTTTCAAAGATAAATTATGATTTATCCTTACGAGTCTTTTAATAAAAGAGACAACATCATTCTAGTTATTTTTATGGTTGCTTGCTTTCTTTTTGGCTCTCTTCGAGCTCACTAATTTGGAAGTGGAACATAGGAGAAATATACGTTTCAAGCCTGAATTTCCTTTTCTTTTTTTTTGTTGAAAAGCCTGAATTTGTTTGCTTTCTTTACATTTTTAAGGGTTGAAGCGTTGTTGATTTATATTTTTATATATATATATATATATTCTTTATACGTGTAAATTTCTCTAAAATGATCATAAAATAAGATGGTACCATATGTGAATAATCTTTCTTTTTTCTAAGATACATACGTAACTTTTCTTTTTTGGGAAAGCATCATGAAACTTTTTTGAAATAAAAGCATCATGAAACTTGTTTTATACTTCATTCATGAAATTATACTTTTTTTATTATGGACTGGTGGGACATGCGTAATTATAGGTAAGTTGAAGCTAAAATAGCGTTTTTAAAGAAATATAGTGCTCGTTTGGCCTAACTTAAAGCTCTTCTGAAAAGTGTTTCTGGAAAAAGTTTCAATCTAGAGCTTCTGGCTTTTAGTTCAAAAACAACTGAAAAACACTTCTGGAAAGAACTTCTGAATTTTCCGTTTGGCCCAACTTAAGCTTTTTTCAGTAGATAAGCTGTTAAATAAGCTGGGCCAAACGGACCCTATATCGAGTTATTAGGAATTGTTATGTACAATGGAAGAAAATAATTGTAGTGAAACTAAAATCTAAACTTAGTTAAGTTTCAACTTTCGGATCATGGTTCAAATTTTGGACATTGTATAAACTTTAAATATTTCTTTTTTCTTTTTGAGTTACTTTCGTCTAGTCTCGCTTGTAATTTCTAGTTGTATCTTAAATTCCCACGAAATTGCTTATAACTTTAAAATTAATCAAACACATTTTTAGGCAGAGAATTTTGATTTTTGACAAACAATTGGTCACACTATTCATTGATTAAATAACACTCTTCCATTTTTTCTCTTCTCGTTGGTCCATAGTTCAAACACTACCTTTTGAGAATTATTATTTAGTCAAAATTATTTTCTCCTTTTCGCTTCACAAATTTAGGCTTTAAGCCTTAAACCATAAATCACCCAAATACATAGAACCCGAATAATTATACTGTTCAGAGTTGTGTGGAGGGCCAAAAAGATAATTACAGAAGTGGTGACGTAGTGTTCCACCTTCTAGAACTATGACCCAAAAAAGTCTGCCTTAAAATATAAATAAGTTTATTTTTTTGGTGAAAGAATATAGAGTAGTTGCAAATAAATAAATAAGTCTTTTTTAATTTGCTGCTAATTACTAGTAGTACTAGTATTTTACTCTTGTTAATGTTACTCGCCCCACATTAAATTAAAATATTCTAATTCATCCCTCAATTAAAGCAAATCCTTCGGCCAAAAAAAGCAAATTAGTCCACATCTAACTCCAATTACCCTTACCTCCTGCTGCTAAGTCAAGTGTGCCGTATTTACCCTCTGTTTTTGGTCTAACAGACGAAAATTAGTAGAAAATAAAATTTTATCTCTCTGATCTTTTTTGTCTAGCAAACATGGATTCCACACCTTAGCTGGAATAGCTGGAATCCCAAATCTCTACCCCGCCTATACCAAATCTGATAAACCCTAGATTCACAATCCCACTTTCAGTTTTTTTTTTTTTAACTTCTTCCTCATCATTTTTTTATTTTATATATAGAAATAATAAAAAACTAAACATTGTTCTTTTTCTTGTCTTACGGTCATCTTTCATCTTGACTTGTTCTCTGCCATGTACACTTCAGATTCTCATCTTCTAAGTTATTTCAGACAACCTTAATTAGTTCTTATAGTTTTCAAGCAGCTCCAAGCACTGTTCTTTTAGATTATAAAAAATAAAGATCAGATTTTTTTTTTCCTGTGTTATCTAGTACCTGGGTATTATGCATAGATCTGGAGCAACGATGGCTTGGAACGTGTTCAAGTTTTGTACGGCTCTGAGAGGTCTGGGTTCGATCATGATCCTGTTGGTTATGGGGGTCGTGGGTGTCACATTCTACTCTGTCGTTTTGACCAATTATGGCCCAGCTTTGTACGATGGCGGTCTGGATTTCCTTATTGCTGTTGTTGTCTTGATCTTATTTCATTGTTTGGTAAGTTTAAAAATTTAACCTTTTTCCTCTCTTTGGTGTTTCTTTTTGTGGGGTTTTATCAGGTTTTAGCTGTTCTGACTCTGGATTAGAAACCTTGACTTAAATTTAACATCTTTTTTGTTCTTCTATTTTCTGTAATTGCTCTAAAATTAGATTTGTTTCAATTAAATTCAATTAGCAAAAGTAATTGGAGAGGTTCTGAGAATATTCTAAGTTGTATGTTGTGTTTGGCATCTCGTTTGGAGTGATCTTTCTGGATCTTAAATTTGATTCCTTTTTGCTCTAGAGGTCATGAATTCTTAGAATTTTCATATTATTTTGCTAATTCTTATATATCGGGGATAAACAAATATAATTCTTGCACAAGGCTCCATCTTGGGCTTTTTTATATCAAGAACTTTCAATGCTGAAGTAAGAAGTGGGTTCGTGGGGTTGTGATTAAAGTATTTACATTGCCAATTACCAAAAGAAAGTTGAATTAATGGATGATTAAGTTATGATGGAAACTGACTCTATATGTGAACTCTGGATGTGATTCTGCAGTTGGTTATGCTGTTATGGAGTTACTTCTCAGTTGTTTTTACTGATCCGGGTAGTGTGCCACCTAACTGGAGGCCAGCTATGGATGAGGAGAGAGGGGAGGCTGACCCATTGAATGGTTCAGAATTCAATGGTTCACAGTCAGACCCATTAAATCAAAGAATTCGATATTGTCGGAAATGCAACCAGCTGAAGCCACCTCGCTGCCATCACTGTTCTGTTTGTGGGTTCTTCAATTCATTTTTCTTGATTTGGTAATAGTACTGTTATTAGCAATTATCAGTTTGAGTAATTTCTTTGTTTCAGGTGGGCGGTGTGTGCTGAAGATGGACCATCATTGTGTGTGGGTTGTCAATTGTGTTGGTGCACTAAATTACAAGTATTTCCTTCTTTTCTTGGTATGTCTGCTTCATTTTCAAAGCAGTTCTGATACAATTTTATTCTTTCAAGGTCCTAGTTGCTTTGTTTGTCTTAGCTTCAAGAAGTCCATATTTCTATTCTCTTAGGAAGCAGAAAATTACTTCTATGATGTTTCTTCTCTGATTTCTTTTCTTTTCTGCATTTGTTATTATGATCACAATGCATCTGATCTTAACGGAGCAATGCTCCTCTTTGCCTGGCATGCCTTTGACTATGATTCTTAAATCTCAATGCAGTTTTACACATTCCTGGAGACGAGCCTTGTTACATTGGCCTTATTGCCACATTTCATAGCCTTCTTTAGTGATGGAGAAATTCCTGGAACTCCTGGCACCCTTGCAACCACTTTTCTTTCCTTTGGTATGGCTATTTGGACATTTCTTCTCATCTATTTAACTTTGTGTGTAAACTAATGTATGATTCTGTTCGCTTGTCACAGTTTTGAATCTGGCATTTGCATTGAGTGTCATGGGGTTTTTGATCATGCACATAGGGTTGGTGGCTGCTAATACCACAACTATTGAGGTATTATCTTCATCTTATATGTTGATACAGTGTCATGATAGTTGGTTTTTTCGTGTTTATTTTTACCATAATAAATGGACTCAGTCTTACTGACGATTGTCTTTTGAACAGGCATATGAGAAGAAAACCACTCCAAAATGGCGTTATGACCTTGGTCGTAAGAAAAATTTCGAACAGGTATGTAACTGTGTTTGCAACACCCCTTCCCCCTCTTACATATATTCTTGATTGAAAAAGCACTCATCTAATACTTTGCTTTTAATTCTTATTCAACAAGTCTTCACGGGATTTGCAACCTTTTTAGATGGCTAACTGATGAATGTTTACGCTGAATTATTACTTAAAAATCTAATTATGTTTCAAAGATTAATGGAGTTTGCATTGCTGTAGTTGATTTCTCTGGCTTGTTAACTGGCATTGGTTTACTCAAGTTTTGGTCTTTTGTCTACATATAGGTGTTTGGAACAGATAAGCGATACTGGTTTATTCCTGCTTACTCAGATGAGGATCTGCGACGGATCCCAGCACTTCAGGGTCTTGAATATCCATCCAAACCTGATTTTGACTCACAGGAGTTCTAAAGCCTCCTGCAGGCCAGAAATTCGGAACATTTTCTTGTAATTATAGATACAGAAGCATCGTTCCCTTGTGCTCTAACAGCCAACAGGTATAAAACTCCACAGCCCGTTTTGGCTTCTAACTGTTCATTCCCACTGGCATCTTTGTGTAGAAAATAACACTAGAGGGAGGGAGAGAGAGAGAGAGTATCATGGAAAGCAGCATATGGTTGCAAAAATGGAGGATGAGTGATGAGCTGACAATTTGATTTTGTTTTATGTTTCTAATTATATTCTCTCGGAAGGCTGGGAACAGTAAGCTTAGTGCATGGATTATGAATGTAACATTTCACGGTATTAAATTTAGTTCTTTGTAGTCCCTTCGAGGACATCCCATAAAATTTTTCTTGTTCTTTGTAGATTTATTTTACTGATTGAAAATATAGAGAATGCATTCGGATAAAGTATGAATTTTATATATGCTTCTCAATTCTCATCCATAACTGAATACTTGTACTACTTGATTTCATTATTTTAATTTTTTTTTATTATATATATCAGCTTACATATATTGGATAAATTGTTGGAAGGGTTGCTGCTTATTGTAGTAATTTTTTTCTAATAATTGGTTAGTTCAAGTAATTTGGTACTATTTCTCTTTTTCTTTAAGTAAGGTCTTGAGCTATTATTTACTAATAAGTGTTTACTAATAAGTGGTTAGTTCAAGTAATTCGATATTATTTCTCTTTTAAGTAAGTTCTCGAGCTATTTCTCCTTAAGTAAGGTCTTGAGCTCGAGAATGGAGAAATTCATTGTCGGGATAGCTTTATCTTGACCTTTAAGAATATGCACATCTAAAAGTGAACCAAAGTGTTAAAAAATTAAGTGAATCGGAATGAAACCATCGCTGAAACAATTTTAAGTTTTAACGCATAGTTTGATCGATTTGACTCTAATCAAATTACTAAATTTTAACTCATAGTCTTACGTATTATTTAGATTTTATAAGAAAATTGGGGGAAAAAGTTTTCAAAGCTTTGAACTTTGCTTTAGACCGTTGTCCGAAGTGAAAAACCGGAACATTCTAGCTTATACGGAAAGTGACTTTCAAGATTACGTGTCGCCTTCTCAAACATTCTAATTTCTAAAACTTTCTAATTTAAAGTTCAGACTGTTTAAAATCGCTGCTCACGGACGGAACTCGTCGTGGTTCCTTGTTTCGCACTCGGAAATCTTTCTCTCCGATTTTGGCAACCACTCGTTTCACCAGGTAACAATCGGTTTTCTCTTCCTCATTGTTTTCGTTACCGTTCTAAGCAGCATAATAATAGCCCTAATTCTTCTGTTAATAAGAATGCGAATGCAGAAGTTTATAGCGAACAGGATTATTATATTTGTGCAAGGAGTTTGAATTTGAATTTTGATTTTTTTTTCTTTTCCTAGTAATATATTTAATATTTGATCATTTCTCAGGACCGATTCTTTGATTTAGAACATGTCGCTCATTGATAATAGCTTTTCTGCAGTTATTGTGAATTCATTACCTGGAGTTTAATTTTGATTCTTTTCCGTGCATTGATCGTTTAATTGCCGAGATTATGAAGACTTTCTTGATAATGAAATGATTTTTATTATAATTTGCACTTTAAGAATCAGCCATTTATGTTGAGGTTTTTTGTTTTCAATAAATAGTCTCTGTGTTTCCCGCTCTTGTTCCCTTGTGCTTTTAAGCAGTGGAACAGATGGTATCTATCATTCTGCAGGGTAGTTAATATGATTTATCTGTTATCTATGGACAATTCTCTCGTTAATTATTAGGTAGTATCCATCTCGTACTCTGATCTCATTTTATTTTATAAATTATCCTCTTTAGGTAATGTAATAAATAGAGCATGAAGATTAGTTTCTACATCTTGGTATTGCTCTTTGAGACTTGTTAATTTCTTAAGTTTTTTTGGATATTTTTTAATAAACTACTTATGCTGCTTTCAGTGGGACTAAAATGCAGAGGGAAACAGAAGGCAGAAATGACCTCTTTGATATGGGTGGGCCGTTTGATGCTTTCCGAAGATTTGGTAGCTTTGGATCTCGAAGAACTATGATGCCTAGCTTATTTGGAGGCAGAGATCCTTTTGATGACCCATTCTTTACTCGTCCATTTAGTAGCATGTTTGAACCTAGCATCTTCGATCAAAGTGCTGCTTCTAATGAAGCACAGGAGGCCAACGGAGGAAAGGGAATTGTGATAGAAGAACTGGACTCTGATGGTGAGGAAGACAAAGGAGAAGCCACTGAGCATGCTAGGTCAGGCAAAGAACCGTCTGTTGAGCATCCAGATGATGATGTTAATGGTAAAGCCATCTTCATTTTGGATAAGTAGAATGTATATAAGGTCTTGAATTTGGCTTTAGTTAGTTATGTGCATATAATATAGCTTCTAATTATTACTGCTGTGTATCTGGCAGATGGCAAAATTCAGAAAGTGACTCATAGGAATGACTATGAAAAGGTGAAGGGAACAAAGTCACAGGCTTGCACTTATAAGGTACAGACTTGCAAAGTTACATATGGTGGTGTGGATGGAGCTTATTACACTTCTACGAAAAGCAGAAGAACAGGCAGTGATGGAGTAAGTAACTTTTTTCTGGAGTGCTCCTAATTTAGGTGTTAGATTCTTTTCTTGCTTTTAATCTATGTGTGGATTTTCCAGGTGGTCATTGAGGAGAAAAAAGAAGCAGATAAAACGACCGGTCAAGCAACACATAGAATTTCTAGAGGAATTCATGATAAGGTGATTATTCTGATGGTGATGCTACTAGCCTTTCAAGGGTAGATTAGTGGTTCCTCCATTCAGTTTGGTATCTAACCAATTGGAAGTCAGTTTCGATTATTGTGTTTTCTGCTATTTGATTATTTTCTTCTGCTGTGTAATTTTTTAATGCAGGGCCATTCCGTTACAAGGAAGCTCGATTCAGATGGTAAGGTGGACACAACCCAGATATTACACAACTTGAATGAAGGTTTGTTCCCTACTTGCTTGCTCTGATTCTTCAAGATCATCGTTGCTTAAATGGAGCTGATAGTGTTATATTCCAATGTTTCTTTAATAGATGAGCTCGCCGATTTTGAAAAGGCGTGGAAAGGTAATAGTCAGGGTTATTTGCCTGATTGGAGCGATGGATTCAGCAAGCATTCAAATGCTGGTAAACATTTCTTTGATCCTTTATATATGGTTGGTTATTCCTAGAGATCCTGTAATTACTCTTGTCACATAGATGCCTTTTAGTTTTCAATTCTAATTTCAATCTCTGTATCTGATGTAAATGCAGGATCTAGCAGTGATGAACAGATGGGGAAGGCAGTGTGGGATAATTGGAGACTTCTACCTGGAAAGCAGGCACAAAACACCAGAGGTCAAAGTCAAGGATCTGATAGTGAAGTAAGAAGCAACTTAGGAGGTAAAACCAAGAAGATTGTTAGGATTAATATAGAATGAACTATGGCTTTGATATCCAAATTACTGGTTAGGGCATTTGCCGCGCCCCATCCCTAGTGTGTTAATACAGTTGCAGTCCTGTAAACAAATAATTTAAAACATGGGTGTTTTCTTCATTATAGAGTTTTTTTTTTTTTTTTTTTTCATTTTGTTGCAACAATACCATCAATAAGGGTTGAATAATGCAAAATGAAGAGAAAAAATGGACAGAACTTCATTGGTCTCTGTTTTGGTGCTTTTTGTTCTTGTTTATGTATAGAGAAAAGGAGTATCTCGGAATAAATGAACCCCACAAATATTTGGTGATTAAAATCAATCAACTATTGATAATCAATTTTGCTTAAAATATTCATCTATGCCTTGAATAGTTGGTAGATACACAACAACATAACTTCATAAACCAACAATCAAAATAAAAGATCATAATTGTAATGCAAATGAGGAATCGTGCGGCTCTTTGAAAAGCCTCTCAAGAGACCTGACAAGAAAACAAACTAAAAAAACAGACAAAAAACAGAGGCAGAAGAAAGACAAGTGAAAACCTGCTTTCAAGAATCCCAAAATTGTAAGGTGAGACCATAAAACAGAGCAATGTGATGGGTAGGCTGTGATTGTCTATTCATATGCAAGAAGAGCAACGTAATCTAACTTAGATTCTTGTGTTGGTTGTTCGGGGAAAAAAATAACCATTAATGTCGCTTTTTCTAGTGTTTTTTTATGTCAACTTGATTGGTTTTGAGCATAATTTCTAATTTCTTGCATTAAAGTTTTCAATCTTGGAACCATTTTTCTTCTTGTTACAATTATTTAATCGCTTGGCCGGTGAAGCTAAATCATAATTAATTTGTGAAAATCAACAAAAGCAAAAGTAGACAATTAGAGTAATAATCTTACAAGAGTTAGTCTCTGAGTCTGACTATTTCTGTAAAGTTGGATACTCTGTTTCATGAAAGACTGTTACAAAATTTTATCTACTTCTTGTTATCAAATGAGAGCATAACTCTTGTCTCGTGTTAAGTCGGTGGCTAATATGGTTAAAGCTTTCGAAAGCATTTCTTGGATAACGTTTTTCAACTGTAGAAAGCTTTTTTGGATATGGTTTTTACTTTTTATGGTCAAAACTCATATTAAAGACTTCAAATAACGTATATAGATTTCCAATCTAGTAAATTGTCTTGCAATAACAACGACAGACTATTTTAAGCCTTGAAAAATTGCCTTGGTTTACCAGGTAAAGGACATCACAGCTAATATGTGAATATTTTGAGAAATGGGGTTAAGAAGAAATCAAACAAAATTCTATCTGATTCAAGATTTCTACAAATTTGGGTTCCATCGAGGAAGGTCACAAAAATTATAAACAAGAGCCAACCTCACGAGTGGTGCGGGGAATTGTTCCTGGGCCTAGTTGGCAACATGTGGTGTGGGAGTCATTGGCTACATGTTCCATTTCTGATTCAGAAACTTTTAAAAGTAATTGATCTTGAATTCTCAGACCAAATTCAAGTTAAACAGCTTCAAAGACTGTGGGCTGAGTCTGGTTTTTGCCCTAAAATTGCAAACTTACATTGGACGGAAGGAAATTGTTCTGTTCATTATGTTTCTGTTCCGACACAATGCGTGTATTCCCATTTCCCAGTACGTAAATATAATTTAATAAAAGCTGCACGTTTCTTCCCATACATTCTTGTTAAAAAAGGAAGTTGCAGTTGCAGTCACTAGGAAATTTCCCTCTTCCCCCCGCCCCATAATCTCCATTAATGTCAAAAGCTTTATTATCCGTTTAACTGCAGGGCGGCAGGCAGGGGCATGAGTCAAGACATGTTATCCCCATAACAAAGACAGGACACGTGGCTTCAAACTGATGAATATGCGAGATAATGATGTTACGTTTGAGCTACGTTCATCCTCTTTTTGTCCCATTTCTTGTAGTTGTTGGCCATGCCCATGAAGAGAATAACATGTTGAATCGAACATTCACTGAATAATGGACTAACAACTGAACCTTTGAATTTTAGTTCATTTTCTCACTTATACAAGTCAGTTTACTATCTTTCTGAACATTTCTTTTGGTCCAACATATATGCCAGTTGTCATGTGGCAGATCGAATCTCTTCAATAAAAAGTAAGAACCTACCTCAGTTGCATATACGAATAAAAAAATACACTATAACCAAGGAGTATGGTACCCTTGGACTTCATATATAAAACCAATAGCCCTTTAATCTCTTTCAAGCAAAAGTTTACCAAAAAAACTTCCAAGTTTCAAGCAAAGAGAACCAGAAAGGAAATTAAGAAAAAATGGCTTGTTGGTCTGCCGAGAATGCCACCAAAGCTTATCTCCGAGCCTTGAAAATGGTAAGCAAAACTATCTATACATAAATTATTTTGTAGGTACTTTTTTTTTTCCCTCATTATAGTGTTTAATTATGGTTCACTTTTACAGGGGAAAAGAGGCAAAGAGCCCGACGTAGCAGAGTTCATATCAGCCATTGCTGCCGGAAACAACGCACAGCTCATGGTGATTACATGCGCCGGCGTGGCTGGATCCACCGCACTAGCCTTGGTCGCGGCGTCTCGTCAAACCGGCGGCCGCGTGGTGTGCATCTTAAATAGTGTTGAACACTACCAGGCATCCAAAAATGCTCTTGGAAACTATAGAGATTGTATCGACTTCGTCATTGGGGATGCCAAGTTGCTTCTAAATGATTACAAAACTGCAGATTTCGTGCTTGTTGACTGTAATATCAGTGATCACAAGGAAGTTCTAAGGGCAGCGCAAGAAGTTGCGAAGCATGGAGAAGGAGGAGCCCTTATTGTAGGGTACAATGCCCTTAACAAGGGACCATGTTGGAGCAGTTGTGAATTTAAGACCCACTTTCTGCCCATTGGAGAAGGTCTGCTTGTCATTAGAAAAAGTGCAGGAGATAAGGTTGCAATTGGTAGCGATGCGGTTAATAATAATAACTGCAGAAAAGTTAGAAGCCGTTGGGTCGTTAAAGTAGATAAATGGACTGGTGAGGAGCATGTTTTTAGAATCACTTCACCATTTCCGGAAGAGATGATTAAAGCTTAGTTAATGCAAAGTTTTACCATTAGGAATAGGAACTTGGGAGAGCAAAGGAAAAGGAAATTGATCGATCGAGTACAAACAAATGGAGAATAAGAGTTCCTTTTCCTTTGCTTGCATTGTTCCCCAAAAGGAACAAGGCCTCAATCTGTTATTTTTTCTTTTACTGTGTATTTCTTTTGAACATCCATCTGGCTCTGTATTTTTGGAAGAAGTTAGATGCTTTGTGTATATATATATGTTATTATGGTATATATATGAATTTCCCCTTTGTACCAAAAAAATTATGAATTTCCCTTGATCCGTGATTTTTTTTTAATAAGTAAATTAATTTTATTTATTCAAGCAGCAAAGCTGCAACTCACTACATGGTAAAGGTGCTACAACAAGCCTTACCATCCAGTTTCAGACAAAGAACTCGTGGTTAAATTTCTCATTTCACGGCCCAAATCCAGAAAGAAATGGGCACACTTTAGGCCTCATGCTTTCCCTTTTGGTCCTCATGTTCCTTGTCGGCACAAGGGAAGAAACCTTGGCCCATGCTTTGAGGCCTAGATTTCAACCCAAATCGAAAGGGAAAGGAAAAACATAGACCTGTTATCTCGTCGCTCTCTATTTACAAATTACAAGCTCAATCCAATTTCCGATCAATATTTATTTCCAGTTAGATTTACAGTTTAAACTATCCAAATAATCTCATATATGGAAAAAAGAAATTACTAAATATTTATAGAACAAAAATGTTTTTTTGTTTATTCATATTCATAGCTATTTATTTACATAGGATTTACCGATTTCCTAATCCCCTCGTGCTCGAGAGAGCACACAAGTGACAAGACAAGACAAATCTTAGCCTCGAAAAACATGCTCCTCTCCTGATTGTTGGTCGATGTGTTTGATCCAACGGCTAGGGCTCTTCTTGGACCCAACAGCCCCACCACCCTTAGCACCTATATGGGCAATATCTAATCCCTGCCCTACCGGCAAGAACACAGATCTCACGACACGTGTCCCTCTCTCAAGCACCCCATGCCATCTAAACCCCGAAATAGCCCTCTGACATGCATTCTTGCATGCCAGGACTGCACCCTTTTGCCCCAATTTGGCAAACCTCAAAACCCTCGCAAAATCCTTCCGCTTCGAGTCCACCACAAGGAAATCTACACCCGCCACCCCTTCCATCACTTCCTCTGCTTCTCCGACGATCACGACCGTTGATGACGACATCCCAGCTTCGTTCATGGCCTTCACATAGCCTGATCTTGACCGTTCATCCGGTACTATGCACACGTGTCTTCCGCACGTGTGGCGGGCTGCTATGGCTAGCCCGACGCTTGTTGCTATTGGACCACCGTATGACCATGATTCCACGATCAGCTTTGAGTTCCACCCGGCGGCCATGGCAGATAGAAACTCAGCCACGCCTGATTCCTTGAAATTCTTACACTGCAAATCATTTAATCCAATCGCAATTTAGAAGATCAGAAAATAAAAACAAAAACATAAAGAAACAAGTTATGAAAAAAAACGGAAGCTTACTGTTTTAACAGTGTCGATATAAGCTTTTGAAGCTGTTTCGGGAGACCAAACCAGCTTCATGGTTCCAGCTTTTCCGTTTTCTGGGTTTCTTCTCTTGACTTTTGTCTACCCAGTTTCTCTTTTTGTCTAAAAAGTGTTTTTTTTTTTTCTTTGGTTTTTGTGAGGGAGTTGAGAGAAAGAGAGAGAATGGTAAGTCAGAGTTTTTTGGTGTTAGGTTTGCTTTTAAATGCTATAAGTATAGCAAGATTGAAGCTGCTGCTTTCTGATTCTTGCGAAGTCGTTGACATTTGCGCTCTGCACAAATTGGATATTTAAAACGTGTAGGTTAGCGAGGCTTGCTTTCGCATGATATGTAACTCTACAACAGTTATGACTAGCTAGCTATAATTAAAAAAAAAAACAAAAACAAAAACAAATGATCTGTATATTTTTATTTCTTTCGTCTAAAAATAAAATACTATTAAGTTTATAACAAAGAAAGAGACACCGAGCGAGTGAATTGATAGCATAATAAAGGTCGGAATTTTAAAGAAACGAAATTGAATTTGATATGGGTAATGCATAATTGTTTGATTTGGTCTTTCATCGTAAGCAAAAGAAAAAAAAATAGCAATACCCAAAAGAAAGAAAAAAAATGGGATTTTTATTTATCATCAAACCAGGGGACTTGTACTAGCAAAGTCAGGATCGTACGTACTATTTTGATTTTGTCAACTATTATCTTTGTCTTACTCTCCATCTCGTCCTTTGGATTTATAATTAACTAGGTGTACTCATAAAACTTCATTTATTGGGTTTTCCAATTGTGTTATTAGGCCAAGGCTAGACGATCGAAGATTTGCCCAAAACCCCATCTACAACCAATATCAAGGCTGTAAGTAATCTATCTTAGTAGATAATATTGTAGATAATCAGATAATTAATGAAAAGTGATTCACTTGAGTGAAAAGAGTTTAACACCCTCATGGACAATATCGAGTTTGACTCTCATGAATGAATGAAATTAATATACTTGGAGAATTTTCCTGACCTATTTAAAGTTGGATATTGCAGTTCAATTCTAAACTAATCAAGAGCTTAATATGATTAAAGGATACGAATTCATATCACTTAATTTAGTCTAGCGACGTAATAATACTATTGAATTAAGTTTGGATGCAATTGATAACTTGATTATTAGCATACAAGTTGCAGCAAATAAAAAACAAAGTTTGATGCTGTTTGATAAGTTTAATTAAGTTAATTACTAATTAAAAAGATCGGTCCACGCTTTCTCTAAGATTGTTTATACTATATGCAAACACAGCAGCCAAATATAATAGGCAAGTGGGAAACTATTATAGATTACTAGTTTTTGTTTTATTCAAACATTCAATCTATTTTAATTGATTGGCGGTTTGGGCAGAAAAAAGTATATATAGTCGAATATATCAAAAGCATGTTTAGTTTGATTTGAATGAATAATACTAATTATATATAATAATTAAGCTATATCTAGCTAAATGAAACCAAACATTTTCAACTTGGAATAATATTAGATAACATAATAAAGAATCTATGGTCTAAAGTTCTAAAATAATGCTCGGATTACGGTTGCTAATTATCAGCAACCATCATCCAGCAGCAAGTTGAAGCTTTTATATACCTACTCTGCATTTGACTTGCAAATGAACCATTAA
>AWUE01014928.1:0-122413 GCA_001974825.2 Corchorus olitorius | reverse complement strand
GTCCCTAGAGGATACATGTCATCATTCAGGACCCGCTTGTATAGTCTGCTAAACTCCACCGCCGGTGTATTGTATAATTTGCCTATAAATAAATGTAGGATATGATATGGATCGCATATAGTATCTTTTTGAGATAAGATCTTAGATAAATAAATTTCCATGTATTTATTATGTAATTAATGAAAATACAAGTCAAAATCTGCTGGAAGAATTGAGAAACTTGAACAACTTCGCAGCCTAATATATACACGTTAGATGTTATCAGCCATCACCGTCATGACACTAGATAGAAATGTACCAAAATATTTTAAAGAAAAATCTAACGGTATCAACTTTTGGTTCTTATATATATACTCCTATTTTATAAGCAATGACATATATAAGCTTTCCATTAAAAAGCAAATCCCAGAAAGTATTGCTGAGAGCATGACCATATATTTAATTAAGAAGTTAATCTTTGATTGAAAAGGGCAAAACGCCTAATTATTGATCAAAACTTATTGTCTTATAAGGGGACAAATTGCTAATGGTACACGTCAGGATAATGACTTTTCATAGGTCAATGCTCCCCTCTACTCTTGAGCTACTTGCACTATAAAACGATTTTCCCTCAACCAAATTATTATAAAATTAGTGAAAAGCGTAAAAGTAAGTTTTGGATTAATACAATTGACAATTCTGGCCAAAAAAAAAAAGATTACAATTGACAAAGTTATTAAGCACATTTAACACTAATTACAAATTAAGTTTGAGATTGATATATGCATTGGATAAACTCACAGCTGTTACTTATACGGTAAAGATATTTTGTACCGTCAAGTGATTTGTGATATTAACAAAATTAAACCTGCTTAAAATTAGTTGATTAATAATAATTAAACTATGAACTCTCTAGTGTCATCAACCTCATAAAAATAAGTGAAAATAAATAAATAAATAAATAAATATTGAGGACACAACATATCTGTATATATATAAGTTGGAACTGATAAGATCAAACTAGCCAATTAATAAATTGCTTGGCTTATCAGGTGTGATTGCAACATAAAGGTTTATATAACTAATCAATGAATTAACTATAAGAAGAAGCTGACAAGCCATTGCTTTCAAACTTCAGACCTACCATAATTCAATCCTATGACAGCCTTAGGTCCCTTTCAAACTTGATAATTAAGGGTGCGTTTGTTATTGTTTTTGTTTTCTGTTTTTGGAAACAAAACAGTAAAAAATATGTTTGGTAGACTGTTTTCAAAAATTTTGGAAACAGAATCAGTGTTTTGGAAAAAAGTGGAAACAAGAATTTTGTGTTTTCATGTTTTTCCAAAATACTTTCAAAACACAGAAACACATTAATTAACAATAACAGAATTGTTTTTTCACCAATATTTTTAATTTTTTTTTTTTTAAAAACATGCAATGCAACAAAATTGTATATATCTAAACATGTTTTTGTTTTAAAAAAATTGACAGCGTAACAAAAATAAAACGAAAACGAAACAAAAACAAAAAACAGAAAAACGAAAACGATACCAAACGACCCCTAACTTAACCAACAATATTGTCTCCCTTACATTTTATTTTACATATAAAATTACTATAATCAATTTCTTATATGAACAAGTTTAGGGCTTGAGCCCAATCAGAAAAAAAAATTATATTCAGCACCTTTTAAATTAAAAAAAAATCAGAATAAAAAAGTTTATGTAGGCTTTGTTTTGGATGTGTGGGCTTCGATGTAATTATTAAGCTATTCGGTTAAGTTTATCGAGGCCCAAAACAAAATAAAAGCGCGCCTTTAATTTGGGCCATTTAAGGCTTTATTCTACGATGTCGTTTTATTCTAACCCGTTCTTCTGAACCATGCTTTCAAGTTGACAAGTTCCCTGAACAAGAAGAGATGGACCGTAACCAAAAAAAAAAAGCAAATAAAGAGGAAGAGATGGACCTTTTCTTTGGAATTGATTAAATTAATTGATGTAACAATCTAATACAGAAAGAATTGCTAATTGAAGTTATAAATAATTACAAAAGCTATAATATAATATTCCTTGTCCCTTTTCCATGTCAAATAATGGTTCAGCTTGAAGCTTTTCGCTTATCTTCGACTTCTTAGAGGGCCTAATCGGAGCACCGGGGCAAGTTTCAGCAACTCCGTTTAGGCGAGGAGCGCCAGGGGGCGTCTTGCAATCATCAGAATCCCATTCATTATTTGAAGAAAAGTCTAAAACCTTCTTCACAGAATAATCGAATTTTAGGTTCATTCGATCAACATATTTTTTACGACGAGGAGCGCCCAAGAACTTCTCTTCTGGGCCAGGAGCAAATGGGTCAAAAACACAATCTTTGGGGGTTTTTGGACTGCTTTCTTCGTTCATGGCGGCATCGGGAAATCCCTTGTTCTTGTTGACATCATGAGTTATTTCTTGGCTTTTGCTTGCACAAACTCCAGTATCCATGGATCCAACAACGAAACAAATTATTGTTGCGAACAATAACTTGATATAAGAGATGGATTGTCCGTTCATTATTATATTTATAGATGCATAAATTAATCCTAGATAAATTTGGTTTATACAATTTTCCTAATCCTGATTGGAATTGGGGAAAGATTAACGGCTACTTTTACGAAAAACTAGGGCTTAAGCCCAATCATAGTAAAGTCGATCAAGGCCCAAAAAAAAGGGTAAGAACGCGCCTTTAATTTGGGCCCTTTAAGACATCATGTCTCTACGGTGTCGTTTCTTGCTTAACCGGTTTTTATCCCTGCTGGATGACAACATGGATAATGGCCGTTGAAAACCGTTATTACAATGATAAAATCTGAAGACAGAAATATCTAAGAAAGATTTTGAAGAATCCATAGCTGAAACTGAAACCTAGAGACCAGAGTTAAATGCTTCTCTCTGCGAATCTAAACCAGCCTTGGAACTCAACGTTGCCAACTCTTATTCTTCTTCGAAAATGCAAAACATCCAACGACATAGACCAACTCCACGCGCGTTTAATAACAACCGGTTTTATCAAAACCCCCACTCTCACCACTAAAATCGTTCTCGCTTTCTCTTCTTCCCGATTTTCTCCCTTGGTCGACTTTGCTCGCCATGTCTTCTTCACGCAGCATGCTTTTAGTTCCCATGAAGAAGAAGAGATGGACCCTTTTCTTTGGAATGCTGTGATTAAATCTTATTCCCATGGGCGTGAGCCAGAACAAGCTTTTCTTATGCTCTGTTTGATGCTTGAAAGTGGGGTTTGTGTTGATAAGTTCACGTTGTCTTTGGTGCTCAAAGCGTGTTCTCGGTTGGGTTTAATCAAGGAAGGAATGCAACTTCATGGCTTGTTAAGTAAGCTTAATCTTGGGTCTGATTTATTTTTGCAGAACTGTTTAATTTCTTTGTATTTACGCTGTGGGTTTATTGGATGTGCGCGCGAATTGTTTGATAGGATATCTAGGCGGGACTCTGTTTCGTATAATTCAATGATTGATGGGTATATTAAAAGGGGGATGATTGACTCCGCAAGGGAGTTGTTTGAATTTATGCCCAGGGAAGATAAGAATTTGATAACTTGGAATTGTATGATTAGTGGTTATGCACAATTGGAAAATGGAATGGATTTAGCTTTGGAATTGTTTGAGGAAATGCCTGTTAAGGACTCGATTTCATGGAACTCGATGATTAATGGCTTTGTAAAGCGTGGGAATATGGAAGATGCTCAGACTTTGTTTGATAAGATGCCAAGAAGGGATGTTGTCAGTTGGGCCAATATGATCAATGGATATGCTAAGTTAGGGAAGGTTGATCTAGCCAGACGATTGTTTGATGAAATGTATGAAAGAGATATTGTTGTGTGTAATGCCATGATGGCCGGTTATGTCCAAAATGGATATTGTGCAGAAGCATTACAAATATTTCATCAATTGCAAAGGGCTGGTGATTTGCAACCTGATAAGGCCACATTGTTGATTGTTCTTTCAGCAATTGCACAATTAGGGCACATCGAGAAAGGGTTGGAAATCCATCAGTATCTAGAGGATAACAAGTTTTCTTTGGGTGCAAGACTTGGTGTAGCTCTTATTGACATGTATTCCAAATGTGGCAGTGTAAAGAATGCTATGTTGGTGTTTGAGGGCATAGAAGATAAGAGTGTTGATCATTGGAATGCTATGATTGGTGGGTTAGCTATTCATGGCTTGGGCGAATTGGCGTTCAGTTTGCTCCTGGAAATGGAAAGGCTTTCTGTAGAACCTGATGATATCACATACATAGGGGTGCTGAATGCTTGTGGCCATGCTGGCTTGGTGAAGGAAGGTCTGATTTGCTTTGATATCATGAGAAGAGTTCACAAAATGGAACCAAAACTGCAACATTATGGATGCATGGTTGACATCCTTGGCCGAGCAGGGCAGGTAGCAGAAGCCAGGAAATTTATTGAGGAAATGCCCATTGAAGCCAATGATGTGATATGGAGGGCTTTGCTCAGTGCTTGCAAGAATCATGAAAACGTCGATGTTGGAGAACCAGTAGCTAAGCATTTAATCACATTGGACTCTCATAATTCAAGTTCTTATGTACTGCTATCTAACATGTATGCAAGTCTCGGTATGTGGGATGCTGTTAGCAGCGTTAGGATGATGATGAAGGAGCGAAATCTGAAGAAAATTCCCGGCTGCAGTTGGATTGAACTGGATGGAACTGTTCATGAGTTCTTTGTGCAAGATAAGTCCCATCCCCAAGTTATGGAGATCTATTCTTTGTTGGATAGTATGTCAACATCCAATTCAGAGCTCACAACTTGTAGACAACTTGGTTAGGTTGGAAATTTACAGCCCAAAGGTCTGCAAGTCAATTGTAGATAACAAGACAAGTCATCTGGTTTTACTAACTTCAGAACCTGTCTCATTTGAAACATTTGTGAATTTTCTGTACTGTATTCTGTTCAATTAATGTAAGTCAAATGTAACTATGTACGTATGTTAGTATGGAAATCAATTCTTCTTCAACAACATATGAATGAAATTTTTCTTACCCCATTTCTGGAGAAACAATGAGCCATGGTTAAGCTTTTTTTTTTTTGGCCAAAGTTAAAATAGAAGAATGGTTAAGCTTGAGCACCATTTTTCTTGGATTACAGTAGAAGAATGATTTGAAGAACAACCTTGTGAAAAAGAGTTAAAATAGGCAAAGGACGAAATATGTTCACATGCGTAAGAAGGATAATCAGCAAAAGTTAGTTCCTATTAGAGCCATTTGTCGCTTTGCATAATGCCATTGAAGCCACAATAATGGTGATTGTTTAATGATTATGCTATTGCTAGTCTCTCTATTCTGCAGGCATAGGTAAGAGCCTAAGACTACTAATATACATAAATGTCTAAATTTCAAATGCAAAGGAAATGATTGGTAGTGCATATATTACTATGTTTTGATGAGTGGGGACTTGGGGTTCGCTTTGCAGTCATTACTTTTCCATAAGCTATTTGGGTAATTCTGGTTCTGCAGCATCCCCCACTTAATTCTCCTTTACTCTCTTTGGGTCATCTTCCACAATTTCACGTGTCCGCATGCAACATGTGAAGAAATAATGGAAAAAATTCTCTAGTTTTCTTCACCACACAGAAATGTTTTATCCCATGTCGGGACAATAAGGTTCAAATCAAAAGGTAAAGTATCGCAAGCGCCAGGATTCAAATTTAGCGCTTTACAACCCATGCATTCATTCTATTTTTTTTTCTCAATTATCTTCTAACCTTAATCACAAGTACTGAAGCAAAGAATAGAGAAAACTACGACTAATCATTCTGGTAGACTGGAAGAATGAAACATAGGACAACTACTTAAAAGTTAGTGTTGGAAGGCAGGATCTCAGTTCCTCCACATTCGGATTCTCACATCCGGTTACAACTTACAAGTTACAATGGTACATACTTAAGATTCACAAGAGTTTCAAGTCCTCAGGAAAGGACACTGTAGTTAAACAAGATTAGTAGTGAAAGGAGAGCCTCAGTTTCGATATTAACCAGAAGTTAGTAATTGGTGTATCCTGCCTCAGGTAATGTGAAAATCGAGGTGATAGCGCCAATAACCTTATCAATTGCTCACTAATCCATTCAATTCATGTATCACATTATCCATGGATGGTCTGTGGTTAGGAGATTCATGGGTGCAAAGCAGAGCAATTCTGCCAAGTTTTGTGGCCTCAGAATCTGAGAAGTTTCCTCCAAGATTCATGTCAATAAAATCTTCAATTTTGCATGACTCTGCTGCATGGTGAATCAGTTGGGAGACATTCCTTTTTCCACTTAGTATTTGAAATAAAATCATACCGAATGCATAGACATCACTCTTTTCAGTGAACCGGCCAGTGGTAGTGTACTCAGGAGCAAGGTATCCCATTGCAGCACTAGCTTTGAGAGTGGAGAAGACAATGTCATCCGCAAGGAGTTTGTGCAGGCCAGAATCTGAGAGTAAGGGATTGAATCGGCTGTCTACAAGCACCTTTTCGGCAGATATGTTCTGGTGAACCAGAGCAGGCTTGCTTCCTTTGCTTCCATGTAAATACCCAATACCTGGTTAGAAATATCACATCCAAGTATGCAAATTGTCAGAACAGAACGAATTGGGAAATGCATAATCAATCATTTGAATAACTCCTGTATGTGATATCAAAGTTATTCTCATAAAAGATTACATTATTCTGATTTGTTCCAGTCATTCAATGGTTATAATAAATTCAAGAAAAGATTATATACGTTTATTTTCATATTGTAGTTTACAATCTCAATGAGCATGAAGATAACTAACCTTTGGCAATGCCAGAAATGATAGAAATTCTGGTGGACCAGTCAAGAGCCTTCCCACTGCCCTGCTTTACATCAAGATATTGCAACAGATTTCCATTCGGGACAAAATCATATATGAGAAAACACTCTCCCCTGCCCTTGGAACAGCAAAATCCTCTCAACTTCACAATATTTTCATGTTTCAGTGAGGTCAATATCTTCAGACCTTGCAGAAACTCGGATTCATCAGACTTGCAGCTTGTCTTGGCAATGCATTTCACTACAACAACAGAACTATCCCTTAGGAATCCTTTATAGATGGCTGAGAAATTACTCTTCCCCAACAAGTTCACTTCTGAGAAGCACTGAGTTGCACGCTCTACTTCTTCTAAATTGAACATAAAGCTCTCAAAAACTTCCTGAGAAAACCCATTCCGACCTTTGTCTAAGGGATCCCACCCATTAGAATACTCTAAACTAATTAGGGGTGAGGCACTCCTTCTGTAAACCTCCTTGACCTGGTCAGTGCTAAGCCGACTGTCTGAAGTATCAAAAGCACTCCCAATTTTCTGTTTTCTTCGACGGTACCATGCAAATGTGAAAAGTGTTGCAGCTGCAAATACTATAAGAAGTCCAAAAATGCCAGAGATTAAACCAACTTTTGAACTTTTGGAGGGTTTTGAACAGTTAGTTTTGCTGCAATCTGCAGGCTGTAAATCAGCAGACTCCGGGATATCCTTTCTGTTAAGACCACCCGGCTTGAATGGTTCCGGTCTGTTTCCAGATATCTTATTTGAATCTGCACAATCTTTCAGGCCAGGAAATCCAACACCACATAGGCCAAGATTGTTTTCATACTGAAACCCGGAGTTCAGTCTCTTCAAAACTGCATTCCATCCACAAAGATAGTGAAAAGACAAGTTAGAGACTTGGAATTCATTTCATCTTTAATTACACAGCATGAACACAAGAAACCACTATGAAGGATGAATTAAAGACTGAAAGAGTGTAGATTATATCACCTAGAGGTACATTTCCGGAGAGAGTATTGTTGCGGATGTCAAACACTTTTAGCATGGGAGCATTAGCTAATTTCACCGGAACAGGACCAAAAAGGCTATTAAAGCTCAAGTCCAGCCTTGTTAACATCTCTAAATCCCCCAAACTTGCTGGGATTGCACCGGTTAGGTGATTATATTGCAAAGCCAGGACATTAAGCTTCTTCAAAGATCCTAGTTGTGTAGGTATACTCCCAGTCAACTTGTTATAACAAAGTTGAAGAACTGCAACCAAAACATGCAAAATGTTTCAACTTAGCTAATATCAACAGACAAAGTTCATATCAGACAATACTGCCCAAAGTTAGATTTCATCATGAACTAAGAAAACACTAAATTAAAGACAGAAACTTGAAATTTCTCTATAAACAAGACCCTTTCTTTCTATGGAACCAACCAATAAGCACCTGATTGGTGCATAAGCAAACAGATCTAAAGACTTTTTCTTTTCTTTTAAATCACCAAAAGAAAAGGAAAAGGATCAATAAAAGATGATTACTTTATTTTAGAGATGTATACCTTTTTAGGCCACAAAAAGAAAAACAAATTACTAAGAATATCAAACCAAGTAAATGAAGCAAACCACTTTAAATAAATCATGATTTAAATGCATCAGACAGGACTCGAACTTCTCTTTATGAGACATAGAACAACCTAAATCATTGCAATTAAACGCCAAGCTAATAAATAAGCGACCCAAACATTCAAAAAAATCTTAAAGAAACGAGAAACAGTCAACAACCAAACCATTTTTTTGTTCTGTTTCTCCCTCCAAAACACAAACCTTTTTTGAAAAAGAAAAAATAAATACCTTGAAGATTACTCATGTTGCCAATCTGAGGAGGAATCACTCCAGACAAGTTATTGACATTGAGATACAAATCGCTGAGTAGACTCAGAGTAGCAATCTCCTTAGGTATCTCCCCACTCAAAGCATTGAAATGCAAGTACAAGCCGGTCAAGCTCTTGAGTCCACCCAAAGCCGCCGGTATCCGGCCGTAAAGACCCTTCCCTTGCAGCGAAATGTTGGCTACGTGGCCTAGCTCGTTGCATGCCACACCTTCAAATGACCCGCTGCTACAGGGGTCGGAGTAGGAAGTCCAGGAAGACAAAAACCGGTTCTCTGGATCCAACGAGGCCTTGATTTGGAGCAGAAGCTCACGTTCAGTTGGTGAAGAGAGAGACAATGGGATGAGAGAGAGGAAGAAGAGAAGGAAGAAAGACATGTTTGGTTGGAAAGAAAGAGGAAGAAAATGGGAAAATTGAGATTGACTGAGATTCAAATCCGTTTAAGGTTTGAGTTTAATGGTTGTGCAGAAAAAAATGGAGATAAAAAAACTACTCTACTACTAAAATAAGTAACGCACGCAGAGAGGAAAGAGCTAAGTACAAAAGGTTGTTTCTTTTGTTTTTCCTTTTTTCTGATTTCACTTTCTTTTTTAGTTTAAACTTTATTCAAAAATTTTTTTTTTCAAGTACAGTGAAAGTTTATGGGATGTTGTCGTGGGAGAATATGGTCTGATTTTTCTCTTTTAATGGGCTGCTGTTTTGTTAGGTAAGGATTTGAAAAGGATGGGGCCCATTTCAGTCAACACTTAACAGTGTGATTCAGTGAATAATTTATTAGTATTATATTCCACCCAAAGCCCAAAAAAAAAAAAAGGAAGAAAAAGGTTTCATTATTTTGAAAATTGATTGAAGATTGATTACTTTGTTTTTGTTTAAAACATTCTTTAATTTTGATTTTTCTTCATATAGTACTTTGTTTAAGACATTCATCTAGCTAGCTTGGAGAAAAGAGCCAAGCTAAACATTTTGCAAATCTATAGGCAAAGGACCACATGCATTGTAATCCATAATTTAGCAATCAATGGTTAATTTTAGTTTTTAGGATTATGTGCTAACCATTTATTTAAATGAATAAAATAAGAATTGGGCCAATGGCTTAAAATAAATAATTACAAGATTAGCTGTTAACAGAGGTTAAGTAGAGAATTTTTTTCACATTGGAAAGGATTTGGTAAAGTTAGGAGATGGTCATTTTCAGAAGAACATGATCAACCCATCCCTTGAAAATTGTTCATAATTATTTTCTTTGCCCAGCTTTAGTGGAAAAAGATGTGAAGAAATGGACTCACAGGGATTTTGAAAGGTAAAGCTGGCGGCCCATACCAGGAAAGCTAGACGACACTAATTCTAATTACTTTTAACTATGGCTTAATTACTATACTAATCCTTTGCTTTTTCTGCCATTGATAGTATTATCAACAAACAAGGACTAAAAAGAGGCAATAAGGACAGCGAGCAACCTCCACTGGGGCCATGTACCTTTGCTTCTTTTCCATTTTTCCATGGAAGTTTAGTAGGATAGGAGTATATATATATATATCTTTACAGCTACGTAAATTGAGAGTTTGATTGATGTTGAATAATTAGTTGAACAATAATGATTTATGGACCCATTGTTCAGGTTTCATGTGAACTTCAAAATTAATGTTCCTTTGTTTGTTTTACTTTAAGACCAAGGTCTCCCCCCTTGTCCGAGGCCTCTTGATCAACTGTAGAAATGGAAACCCCATTAATTAGACACTCGTCTCAGAAAAAAATCAAGTTGGGACGGATTTTGTGGGGGCTAACTCTGCAGTTGGGGCCGACCACCACCGTGACCTCTTGCTCACCTCACTGTTAAGTAAGAACAAATTTTTTCATTCTTTTTTTTGTTTTTATTTTGTTCAAGTTTAGTGGGACTGGGAATTTAAATTCACCACTATTCTCATTCTGTTTTTACACAAAATGAATTGAAATTCAAAATTCCTTTTTTCTCGTTGTATTCCCAATTCCAGATTTTATTTCTTGATATAGGCTTTAGTTGGGTGTTTATCATCAGTGCATTTATACTGCTATCATTCCATCTTTTGAAAGAAAACGATATGGGGTTTCAGATTTTTCAATCATGATTGAATTTGTGAGCTGGATATGGGTCAGATATCTATGTGTCGAAATCGTAGCCTTTGATTAACTTTCTTTCTGCATTTTCTATTTACATCATTTAAACCAGACGCATTTATAGAATATTAATGGAGCATCACCCAATCTATGTAAGCCTTTTGTCTGAAAAAACCCAGCAATAGTCTCTATCCTTGCTGGACTGCTCATTTGCTCATCAGGGAAAAGCATTTTCTTGCTCCTGTTTGCCTCCAGCTTTTCAGCTTTTTCTGGTTTCTCTTCAAATTTTGAAATGACTTTGGATATAATGTCAAAATTGAAAACTGTTTCAGGACTTTGATTCTCTCCGGACAAACAATGAGAAACAAGACACACGAAGGAGACAAGGTGAACTTTTAAAATAACTTGTAATTTTCGAACAATGCTACAACGACCTAGAGGTTGAAGACTTGATTGAAGTATAGAGTTGTAAAAAATAATTTAGACACAAGACACGTCTCCTCTTTTGATGCCTTTGGCTTTGGCACACCAAACCAAACCAAATTAAGCCTCGCACTGTTTAATGCATGAATCAATAGGGAATTGCAACTTTTGCATGTCAAGTCTCTAGCTTTTCTTTTCTACCCACGTTTAACCATATCTTTTGTCTAATAAAACAAGATCTTTTTAGGGTCACACACAAATCTAGATTTTTCTCTTTTTCTCACCATTATTATAGTACTTTATACTTTCATAACTCTATCCTAATTGGTGGGTTAGGACATTAATTAATAGAATGAAGGATCATTGTCATAGGGTAACATTAATAATGTAAAGGGGTGTCTTTAAAAAAAATTTAAGTAAAACAGTGTAAAGCATTCATTATTGCACTTTTCCAATTCCAAGCCCTTTGTTGAGGAGACAAGACAACTAGCTAGCTCTATTAGTATTTTTCCCATTTATATTCACTGTTTTTTTAGTTTCATCTTCTAAAATTACCACAAGATCATGTGAACGAACAACATCCACTTTGGAAGGACACTTTGGACAACTATAGTGTCAGCAACATGACACAGTAAATGGCCCATACCATACTATACCAACACTACTAATCCTTCACGATAATACGACAGCGTTTACACAATAATACAGAATTGTCGGATGATCGGATCATAAATCAAGACAGTCCCCTTCTATAAACGACCCTAAATCGGCCTGCTATTAGACAATCTCTCGTGGCCCAATAATTAAACTGTATTGGGCTTACAATAGTGATGGTTAATGGTACTGGCCCAATTGATTCCTAAACCTATTTCTTAACGACGAAACTGCCCATGGGGAAAACGGCCCAAGAGATCAGAAGAATAAAAACCCTAGCCCGGGACTCCATTTTGTCTCTGTGAACTCTCTGGTTTTCTTTCTTTGCAAAGGATTATAATTAGAAGCAGCGGTCGAAAGAGCTAAAGAAGCAGCGAGTTCGAAACTTTGCCACTATGGGTCGTATGCACAGCCGAGGGTTTGTTCTTAAATCTCGCTTTACCCATTCATCTGAAAGAAATACTACGATTATCTCTTTGGGACCTATTATATAGCTGCTTCATGATCGATTTGAATTTTTGTTCAGAAAGGGTATTTCTGCATCTGCATTGCCATACAAGGGAACTCCATCAAGTTGGTTGAAGATATCTTCTCAAGATGTGAGTCGAATTTTTTTTTTTATCCTCTTGTCATTCATTTGCCGTAGGCAGAAAACAAGTAAATGATGCATCATTTTTAATAAGCCAAATTATGTTTTGTTATTGAAGTGATGTTACTCTTTCAATACCTTACGCGAATTGAATTCTATAGACCTATATCGTTTGATTAGAATATGCAATGGGAGAGAAGAACCGGATGTTTAATAAATGGGAATTCTGTTAATTTGTATGGCTAATAGTTGTCATTCCTCATAGATTACAATACAATGGCAAATGGCAATGCTCTGTTTAAATTCTAAAGTTAATCGTCAGTGTTCTACACATTTTGAACTGTTCCCTTGGTAGCAACAGAAGATTGAATTTGTTGTAGTTTAAATAGTGAAACAATTAATGATAGATGGAGAGAGATTGAAATCCTTGGGAGCTCTCATCATCAATGATTAATAATTTAAGTTTGATTGTGCATTAGTAATGTTTGAATTATTTCTATAATGTGGAATTCTGATGGCAATTAATTCTTGTTTGGTCAAATTTTTTCGGATTTTTCTCCCTCCCCCTTTCTCCTTTTGTGACATAGACCTCAATGTTTTTTCAAGTTTCAGTGCTGAAATGATGGAGTATCAATACTCAATAGTAGTTTATTAATCTTCAAAAAGCTAATTCTTATGTTTAGACATCTGATGTTCCAAAGGCTATTTTTTTCTGAAGAAGCCCCACTTCTTCAGTTTATTCTCCGTATGAAAATTTTGTTCTCGGTTCTGGAAATATCCACTAATCATCCTAATTTCTTCGTTCAGGTTCAGGAGAACATTTGCAAGTTTGCAAAGAAGGGCTTGACCCCATCTCAAATTGGTGTCATTCTCCGTGATTCACATGGGATTGCTCAGGTGAAGAGTGTTACAGGCAACAAGATTTTGCGGATATTGAAGGCTCATGGTACATGCTAATTTGCTTTGTTTTTTTCTTGCATCGTTCTTTTGATTTGAAGATGAACATTCAACTTATCCTCTTGTTTTTCTACCAGGTCTTGCTCCCGAAATTCCCGAGGATCTGTACCACCTGATTAAGAAAGCCGTTGCTGTCAGAAAGCATCTTGAGAGGAACCGGAAGGACAAGGATTCCAAGTTTAGGTTGATCTTGGCTGAGAGCAGAATTCACCGCCTTGCTCGCTATTACAAGAAGACAAAGAAGCTCCCAGCTTTGTGGAAATAGTGAGTATTTGGTTGGCTTCCTTTGAAAAATGTTCTTGATTTGATTGTTTCCTTCCCTCTCTGATCTTAAGATTGGTTTGTCATCTTAACATACATTTTCTTCTATGCAGTGAATCTACCACCGCTAGCACTCTTGTGGCTTAGAGAGAGGGCACATTTTGAAGTAACTTCCCGTGCTTTTCTCGGCATTCTCCTGGATATGCAGGACTAGACTTTTTTCCATTACATGCTATTACTGCTTTTAAAGAATTTGTTCAATTATGATTTTAGAATTGAGGTATTTAGTAGGTGGATGGAATTTTTATGTTTAGTGTAAAAAAATTATTCATTTCTTTTGAAAGTTTTCTTCCATTTGAAATGTGTTGTGTTCTGAGAAGTTGCTTACAATAGTCTAAATTTTTCATCTCCGTCAGCCTTCCTTATTCTTCCACTTTCTATCCATCTATTCCTTCGAGGGATTCAACAAAAAAACATCATTCTTCCTTTTGTAAAAAAAAAGAAAAAAAAAGATAAAATTCAATCTAATATATTATATATGTAAATGTAAAAAACTTTTTTTTTCATAGTCAATCCATTCTCTGCGCTCTCTTTTGCATATAGATTCTCTGATTGTTCGTATATTATTTTGTAAATTGCATTAGTATTTTGAAGTGCTTGCTATATACAGCATTATTTACATTTTAATTTACTTGTTCATAAAATGATAGTAATTTGGACAAACTTTAAAAATTACTGCTCCCTTTTTATCATCAAAAGTTCAGAACTTCAATTGAAAATCTCAAAATGGAAATAAGCGTGAATTATGATGTGAGATTACGGTGGTTGAGGTTGTAATAATTGCCTAATTGGAGCGTTGAAATAATTAGGAGGGAATTCTGGCCAAAAAAAAAGGAGGGAAAATGACAAGAACAAAATAATGGAGAAAAATATATATGGAAATTGGAAAATTAATTGGGTCAATGTTATTTGACTTTTAACAACTGTCAACTGCCAATTAGCCGGCAAGAATACAAGACTCCTACTGATTTACTACTCTAATCTTAGAAACACAAGGTTGTTTCCTATAATGTACTAACGAAATTAACAGAACTACAGAAGTAACACAAGGTTTGTTTCCTATAATGTAATGAAATTAACAGAAGTTGTTTCCTATTAAGACAATCAATCAAATCTCACTATACTGATCAATAAGAATATTTCTTAATTGATGAAGATATTCCCGTAATTTGATTATTAAAATTTAATTACCAAAACTTGGTCATATTCCATTACTTGTTGATGTAAAAGGCTTTACGTTCGTTATAAAAGTTAGACAAATTCATTTTTTTGCTACTTAAAGAACAAAAGTTAGAAGAGTTCTATTCGAGAGAACATCAACCAAAACAGAAAAGAAAATGAAATGCCAAAAGAAAATCATAATAGCCATAGTGCTGGTTTTGGTCTCGTCTTCGATTCTAATCGCATTGGCTCTATGTTGCATGTGGATTTGTCGTAGGAAGAAGCCTCGATTCTTACTCAGCCGCAACAAGACAAACATAGGTACTTCTTTTTTTTTTTTTGATAAGCTACATTTTTTTTTTCGTTTTACAAGTTTGATTTACACATAATTAGAAGAGAATATATTGTTTGCATAATTATCATAGCTATATTCTTTTTTGGATTTGAAGTAGATTCCGAGAGTGGGCTTGCTTTAGCACCATTTTTGGGTAGATATAGTTCCTTAAGGGCACTATCATTGCGGGGACTTGTTTCGTTCATTGAGTACAAATCAATTGAAGAAGGAACAGAAAACTTTCATACCAAAAATCTGTTGGGAAAGGGTGGATTCGGACGCGTTTACAAAGTTAAATTAAATGACGGTTCGAAAGCAGCTGTGAAAAAATTAGATTGCTCAAGTTTGATTGCACAAAGAGAATTTGAGGTATGCCTATATGATTTTTTTCACATTAATTTATAGTTATTATTTTTTTTTTATGAAAATTGTGATTTGAGGTTTTTAATTGAAATTGCAGAATGAGGTTGCCGTTTTAAGCCAATTAGATAATGAAAACATAATTTCTTTTATTGGCTATAGTATTGATTGCAAAGCGAGTTACATTGTTTGTGAATTGATGAGTAATGGTTCTTTGGAACACCAATTGCACGGTAAGCATCATTGAATCTTCCTTATGCTCAATATTATTATGATCATTAATTAATGATCATTAATCATTCATCTCTTCATACTAAATTCCATTGTTTTAATATTGTAGGACCAACTCAAGGATCTGCATTAACATGGCCTATAAGATTGAAAATTGCTCTTGACATTGCAAAGTAAGAAATGTGTTTATCAAATTTTACATATTGATTTTTTTGCTTAATTTTGAAAATCCATGTATTTTAATTAATATTTTTCTAAACTAGTAATTAATTATAATTTTTTGTTTCAATCAGGGGACTAGAGTACTTACATAGACGCCATGACCCACCGGTCATACATAGAGACTTAAAGTCATCTAACATACTTTTGGATTGCAACTTCAATGCTAAGGTAACAATGATTAAATCTCTAAACTAATTCATTAAAAACATAGACATATATTATCAATCTTAGTGCCCGTTTGACACAACTTAAAACTCTTCTGAAAAAAGTGTTTCTAGAAAAAGTTTCAATTTAGAAATTCTGACTTTTAGTCAAAAACAACTGAAAAGTACTTCTACAAAGCACTTTTGGATTTTTCGTTTGATTCAGCTTAAACTTTTTTCAGTTGATAAACTGGGCCAAACGGACCCTTATTTTCTTTTGCTTGGATTCAGCTTGCAGACTTTGGAGTTGCTACAATTGTTATTGATGGTCAAGAAGGCAATATTATTGAACAACCTAGAGGGACTATAGGCTATATTGCCCCGGAATACGTTTCAACAGGTATTTTATCATTTTTTTTATTAAAATTATTATCTCATATACTGCAAATATAAAATTTTCTTAAAAATTAAGGTACTTATTTTTTATTGTAGGTACATCAACCGACAAGAGCGATATTTATTCTTTCGGTGTTATATTGATGGAACTTCTATCAAGAAAAAAGCCTGTGGATATAATAGGAATGCGAATAGGATCTTTGGTAAAATCGATATTCCCTTTCTTATCTTGTCTTTGTTTATGAGAAATAATATTGAATTTGAATATATGAATTTGAATTACAGGCGAATAAATTGCTCAGTAAAATGGAGGTAATGAAAGAAATATTGGACCCGATGATAAGTAATGAGGTGGAAACCATCTACTTGCAAAAGATTACTTTGATAACGGACTTATGCCTGAACCATGACCCAACATTTCGTCCAAACATAGATGATATCATCGACACTCTTGTCCCTCTTGTTCTCCTACATCAGCGTTGAGGGGTTTCAATGGTTTTAGATGATATAACTCTATAAACAACTTACAAGTAGTTGTTGTTTCCTTAATATTTGTTTGTAAGAACTTTTTTGAGTTTCGAGTTAAATTCATTAAAGAAAATAAATTATGGATGTGGTTGCTCTAAATTACATTCAATTTTACGAAAGCCTATGGGCCAAGTGATTTGCCTATCGGACAAAAGAAAATGAAAGATAATGAAAAGGGTAATTATTTGATACACCGGTGGTGTAAATTTTGGACTTCACAAGCGGGTTGTAGAGTTGACACATATCCATTTTCTAAATTAATTAAGTTTTAAATATTTCAATATAGACCCTAAGGAACATATATCACCCTTTAAGACCCGCTTGTGCAGTCTGCTAAACTCCATTGTCGGTATATCATATATAAACCCTAATGAAAAATCATCATTTTCTTCATAGTCAATCCAATTCTCTCGTGCTCTCTCATGCCATTATTGTTTTTGAGTATTAAATAACTTGTTCAATTATGATTTTAGAATTGAGTTATTAACTTATTTTGGAGGTGGATGGAATAATTATGTTATATTATATTTTAATTTTATAGTGTAAAAATCATAAATTATTGGAATAGAAATTTGTCCCTTGCATGGGTCTTCAATTTATTGGAATTGATAGACGTTGACGGTTCACTTCATAATCTCAAAAGCCCAAAATATTGAGCCCACATATGCCCCACAGAAAACAAACCCATGTCGGTGTAGCCCAAGTTTAGCATAAAAAAAGAAGAAGGAAATTGAGCCACGTGTAGCATAAAGACCGGAGTTTGATTATTGCTCATTCTGCAAATTGAGCGCACCATATCATCATCACCTGCCGCTACCGTCATCATCTTCAAGTTCTCAAATAGCACCAATCGAACCCGTATGTGGGCTACTCTGACCAACGGCAGTTTTCGTATTTTGCGCTATTGCGTTCTTCGTCTTCCTCCTGTCCCCTCTCAGGTCCATAGGTTTCGTGCCCTAACTTTCATGGAGAACTCGAATCTGAATAACGTTACATCGTCGTCTTTCTCTTCTTTCGCTCATTCCAGTAAAAGGTAAGACTTCTGCGCGCAAATTCGTGCCCCAAATCAATTTTTCTGTGTCATTACAATTTTGCGCTCTTACCTTTGCTTTGGAAATTTTTCAGTGGCGATAGAGGAAGAGGAAGAGGAAGAGGAAGAGGAAGAGGTCGAGAGATGAACCATGATCAAGAAAGATCGGGAGGCCGTGGCGGCGGTAGCGGCGGCAAGGACAAAATTGATGCTCTTGGTAGACTATTGTAAGCAATTTCTCATACTAACATTCTCTCAAAAAAATTTTCGTTAATTGCTTTTGCTTAGCACGAGGGCATGTTTAATGAAGTAATTTTATTGATTATTAGTGTGTGTGTGTGTTTTGTTTAATATCTTTAGGACACGAATTCTTCGACATATGGCTGCTGAACTAAACTTGAATATGCGAAGTGATGGTTATGTCAAAGTGCAAGATTTACTGAAGCTTAATTTAAAAACATTTGCCAATATTCCATTAAGGTCGCACACGGTTGATGAAATCAGAGAGGTAGGTTCTGTGATTGTGGAAGTAATTCTGGTCAGGTTTCTGTTAGTTTGATTAAAATTTTCCCATTTCTATCCTTGCGCATGAAAATCTTCTTGTCTTGTTTTAGGTGATCTTCTTGTTATAAATAAATCATTGAGATGCCACCAGTAATTTACAATCTTAATGGAAAACCATTAGAAAGATGCTTATATTGCTTCCAAAAATATGTTTATAGTCTTTGCTTCATGAGTTTCGGATTGATATACTAATAATAATTTCTTTCTTCTGGTTCTTTATTTCTTGATTCTAGGCTGTCAGAAGGGATAATAAGCAACGATTTAGCCTTTTGGAGGAAAATGGGGAGCTTTTGATACGTGCAAACCAAGGCCATACAGTGACGGTGATGAATCCTCCTTAATAACCAATTCCTTCAACCTTTGGCATTTCTTTTATCATGTGATTCATGCTTAGCTGTTGGTCTTAGCATCTAAATGTATGTCTATCTGCATTACCTGAAAGAAGAATCTGTTCTGTGTTATTGGCAGATAGTTGAGTCTGAAAGCTTGTTGAAAGAAATCCTTTCAGCTGATGAAGTGCAAGGTAAGATTATCATGCAATTAAATATTATATTTCGCAGATTGTGATGCTCCTGTTTTATGTCTTCTATATTTTGTTTAATTCTCTTTATTTCTATGGAGATTACAGTATGTGTACATGGAACCTATAAAAGGAATTTGGAATCAATTTTGGAGTCGGGTTTGAAGCGCATGAAAAGATTACATGTCCACTTCTCAAGTGGCTTGCCCACAGATGGTGAAGTTATTAGTGGTGAGATATCCCAAGAATTTATTTTACATGATGATTTTACTGACTTGTCATCTTTTTCCTTCTCATTTTTTGTTTCTTGAATCGGTTGGGTGGGTTTATATTGGACTTTGAAATATGGTTTTAGCAGCTAAAGGTTTACCCCTTTCTTTTCTCTTGTTAATTTCCCAGCTAAGTGTACATGACAAACTTGTTTCTTTTTATTATTACTATTGTCATCATTTCACATGAGTATCAATGCTAAATATTTTGAAGGATTACTAAAATTCCAATTTTGAAATGTGAGTTTTTGTTTGATAATAGCAAACATGAAGCACTACTTGATAGTATTAGTGATAAACGTTCATCCGATTCTTGTGAAATTAGATGTGTGGTGGCTGATCATCTGTAGTTTCTGTTCTCTTTAGGTATGAGACGAGATGTTAACATTTTGATCTTTCTTAATGTCCGAAAAGCTCTCGAAGGTAAGCATGCCAACTTCTTTCTAGTTTTAGGCAGTCCATAACTTAAGTGATGCGAATCATGCGTTTTCCACTCATCTTTCTGTCATAACTGAACCAGTTACATCCTTTTGTTGCTTTATTAATTTATTTTTACTGCTCTTGTGTTGGTGACTACAGAAGGAATGAAGCTTTACATTTCAGACAACAAGGTGATCTTGACTGAAGGTTTTGATGGGGCTGTACCTGTCAAGTACTTTGAGAAGATAGAATCATGGCCAGATAGACGACCCATACCTTTCTAAATGTTAATTAGATTATGTATGAATGATCATTCAGTTTTGTACTTTCTCTTTAATCTACCCGATGATCATTCCAATTTGATCTGATGAATTAGTTCTTTAGAGTTAGAATGTGTTTAACTTACCGAGATTGTATCATAGCTCAATCCACAATACTTTTTCCAGCCAATGAGATTATAGAAAAATTGTTTTAAGTTCATTAGTCAAGATCTTTCATCACAGAATTGGCAATTTTCAAATGAGTTTTCTTCAGATTTTTCATTTTTGGCATTGTTTTGCTCTTGCCTGAACTGTTCAAGCTGTTTAATTTACTTTAGTTAATCCGAACTCACACCAAAAAAAAAAAAAAGTCTGAACTCACAAAAATGTGTTTGGGCTATAGACCCAATAGGCCCATCTTCAAAAAAGGATCTCCAAAGGCCCAATTTGCTCACATGAGCAATTGAACATTAAAAAAAAAAAAACAGCCAGAAACGGCGGTGAATAAAAATGGTGGAAGAGTTTTAACTTTTAAGTTGAAGCAGCGTCAGGATCTTTCGCATCGATTCACCGAAAACATCTTTTATCGCATCGTATCGAGAAAACCGACTGATTTATTTACCGCTTTCTAGCCCAGGTTTGTAAATCTCTTCAATTTCTTCTTCTTCTCTCTATATTCAAGTTCCTACTCTGGTTTTTATAATCGTTATTACTTGTTGGCTTGCTTGTGAACTGAACTGAACCTGATCTGAAACCGATATAGCTCTCATTCCCAGAACATTTTGTTTTTACTGTCTTAATGCCGGATTCACGACTGTTCTTTTGTCGGATGGGGTTGTAAATTCAGCTAGGCATTGAATCGATTAATAATATTTATGTAAATAGGTGGCTTCTCACTTTTTATCAGCATCTATCTTTTAAACTCTATTTTGATGATGCCATTTAAATTATATTTTTTCTCATTATTATGCAGTAGCTGGGCTATAATTTTTTGCTACAAGTAGCTGGGCTATAATAGTGAAAGAAGATTTGCGCGTCAAGATAGTGTCTGTCGCTGGAAAATTGATTAGGCATGAAAGCATGCGCTGGATGGCGTCGTTTCCTCCTCTTTCTCCCACTAATTTTCTTCCTTCCTCATTTGTTTTCTGGTAGTTGTTAACTGGTTCCTCTTTTCTACTAATCTTTTCAGTTGTGATTTTTGTGATGTCCTTTTCATTTTTTGGTTTAATTTTGGAAAATTATTGATTTTGCCATGTTTTCAGTTCGGGAATTGCACCAGGATTTAGCGGTAGGAAATGCCTCCAAGAAAAATGTCAACAAATTTGATCATCTGGTTCTTGGACCTGCTGCTGGTGAAGGCTTGCCAAACCGTTTGCATTGCCAAGGTATTTCTATTTCCTTGTTTATGTATAGTACATTGATATGATAAAAGGGCCCAAAAACTTAGCTCCCAGCTCCTAAATTGGTTTAGGTGATGGTATATGGATCTTGATGTTTTCAATATGATGCAGGAGTTAAAGCTCTCAACAAGACCCATTTTTCAAACCCTTCTCATGCCTCTGGTGTTGGAAATGGTATTGCCTTTGTCACAGTGTTTACCATTTACAACAACTCTCCCGAGGCTCTTTTGAATAGCAGATTAGCAAACTTGGTTACTGTTGGGAATGCTTCATATAGCAAGTCAGAGAGATCAATGGCCATTTTGAATGTCTTCATTAACTTCATTCAGGTAACTCTTCAGTTAAAGACCATGCAGTATCATGCATCTGGCTTCCAAATAGTAGTGTCTACTATAAAATCTCTATTAGTTTGCAGTACCAGGCTCCGTTATGTACAACTTCTTATTTGATGTTTATAACTTATCCTTTTTTGGATAATTGAATAATTGCACATACAGCAGTTGTTCTAATTGTATCTTTATGTTTATTAAAAGAAACTCAGTAGACTGCTTTGAAGTGTCACTTATTAAGGAGTTGAAAATTCAATTCTTTCAGGTGAGAATGCCTCAAAGCAATGTTATCATTCTGACTGATCCAGAATCAGATCTCTCACTGCACCAAAATAGGGTTACGGTACAGCCCATTGAGGGTGAATATTCCCGAGACAAGTTGATGCTTCAAAGGATCAGGTCTTACATTGTAAGAGCACATCGCATTGATACATAGGTAGAAAAGTTTGCTGTTTGTTTATCATATCTTATATAACATACCTTTAGGATTTTTTTTCTGAAGCCTGAAAAAGTTCTTAAACTTTATTGGATCTGCTTTGTTTTTGAATTCTTAACTCGTTTCTTTCCCTCCTTTTTAAATAAATATGATTTCAACACCCCCCCCGGCTCTTCTCTTTTAGTTTTACCAACATTATTACTGTTTCCTCTTCACTTCCTCTTATATTGTTTATCACAAAAAGCTACTGCAACTATTAAGATGAGACACATTATCTTAGATAAGTAGAAGTCATGAAAAACTTGGAAGTCAAGAACCATCTAACCATGTTCAATCATGAAAAACAGGTCCTAATCTTTTAACTGTCATGTTTCCATGTAGACCTTTCTCAACTTGAGGCTTGAGAAGCTATCTCAGGAGCAGGGGCGTATAACTCATTTCATCTTTACAGACTCAGATATTGCCGTAATTGATGACCTCGGACAGATATTTGACAAGTACCAAGATTTCCATATGGCTCTTACCTTCAGGAACAACAAAGATCAGCCTCTGAATTCTGGATTTATTGCAGTGAGGGGAACACATGATGGTATTTTAAGGTTGAGAATTGTTTCTTTCTTCTATTCTCCTTTTCATGGATGTCTTTCATTTGGGTTGAAAAATCTAGTTTGCTTGATTTATGTACCTAAACCTTACATAGTACCAGCTGACTTATACACAGAATTTCAGCTGCCACTGATGGGTATGATTTGTGATGACTGATGATAGTTCAGAAGAAACAATATCTTTTATGTCCTCATAATGGTTTGGCAACATACCATCTAAATCTTCATTGTATGATATGATATTGCTTGCAGGGCAAAACATTTTCTACAAAAAGTTCTAGAAGTATATAGTTCCAGATACATGAAAGCTTCCCGAATGCTGGGTGATCAGTTAGCCCTTGCCTGGGTCATTAAGTCCCATCCCTCTTTTGATGCAAAGAGATTTAGTAAAGCACAGGCTTTCATCGAAGAGGTTGGTGGTGCATCGGTGCTATTTTTACCATGTGCTGTGTATAATTGGACGCCACCAGAGGGTGCTGGGCAGTTTCACGGCATGCCTCTTGATGTTAAGGTAATTGTTTCTTTTCGTCATAATTTTGCCTGCTAGGTGAGCCTGAAATTTGGGGAAGGGGCTTCAGTTTGACTTTATTTTATGCTGCAGTTGTTTAGATGTATGAATTTATTGTAGTTTCATTTTCATTTTCATTTCACTGGATCCAGGTTGTTCATTTTAAAGGATCAAGGAAACGCCTAATGCTTGAGGCTTGGAACTTTTTCAGTTCTTCTGCTGACATTTCAGATATGTTGTGCCTCATCTTAAAAAGTGGGAGAACAAAGTATGATTTTTAAGACATTTCATTCGGTTTAACATAGCTGGTGCATCTTATATTACATCGAAGAAACACCTGAAATCCATCCAAAGGAAGTTGGTTAGGAAACTTCTATGGTTGGCAAGGTTATTCACTTGAGTGGCAGTGGCATCCAAAATTGTTAATAGCGGGGTGCAGTATTCGACTTTTGGCGGAATCTGATATGACAAATTGATTGTGGAAATGCTCAAAGATTGTGGAAAGGCAAATTGATTGTTTCACTCATTATAGAAGACTGTATTTATAATCTTTAATTCCTTTGATGAAACATACTTGTACCCTCTCTCTCCCTCATACTCTTGGGTTCCTTTGGATTGAATCCTGGAAACATAGGCTGGAATGTAGAAATGAGTTTGTCAAACCTCTTCATTTGAGCAAACAAATGGAGCAAAATATGTAGTCGTGGTTCAATCAAGATATCCAAGTGAAATTTTCTTGTAACTTTACCACAGGTCAACTTGTTGACATTTTAATTAAGTTTAATTAAGTTGCAGTAAGTTATTTTGATCAAAGACAGGAGAGCGAAGCTAAGTCAATAGATGGTATCATAGGCAATGGAAGTTTTACTTTGGCAGAAGAGATAATCTTCAATTTACAAGTTTTTATTAGCATCATAGGCATGTTATCGAAGACGATTTCTTGGATTGCATAGTGTTCCACTAATTGTTAACCATGATTGTTGGATCAAGGACCACATTAGTTAGAACTAATATCAAGTTTAAAAACTCATTAAGCAAGTAACGACAGATTAACCATTCCTATAGTTCTACTGCTACAGCTAAAGACAAATTATTTGAACCCGAAATAGTTATGTTTGTCAATTCTTAAAAAAAGTCTCAAAATATAACTGAGGAACCATATAAACATGAAAGGAGCAATATGTCGAGGCTTAGGGAATAAAGGAGCAAAAATCTAGCAGTCACTCGAAAAGGAGAGAAGAAAAAGGACCATTGCCCTTGGCTTTAGGTGTCAAAATCAGGAAAAAATTACTTGCTAAAAGGCAAAAGAGCTCAGCAACACATCGACATCAGCAAGTTAGCTTCATATAAACGTAAATGATGGAATAATGCAGTAAGCAATTCTTTTGGGGGGAAATTAGGGTGGGGGTTGATTTTCTAAAATAAAAAGTAGTCAAATTTCAAACGTAAATACGTAATCCAATTAGTGCACAAAAGAAAGAAAGAAGGAAAGAACATATTATCGTGTGCTATTTTATTGAAATTGCATAGCAAATGATACATGTTCACCAATCAACATAAGCTCTATCAGTCATGAATTCTACAATGGAAAGAACTACAACAATTACATTCCATGGGAAAGGAAAAAAAAAAAGGAAAAATTAAAAAAAGATTGTTCCGGTGTTTCTTTTGATACAGCGTGTGTGCCTGCCCAGCAAACAATGTCCACTGATCACAAAACTTCTACTTCAACATAGGACATGATATATCCCTCCCTCCTTATATCGCATCATTAAAGATATATGAAATAACGATAATTGGGCAATGAACAGAGAAATGTTAAAAAACAATGATAAGAATCATAATGAACAAGAATTCGGAGGATCCTACCACAATACAAAGAATGAATTATCCAGCAGCCTTCTTCCCACCACTATAGTAACTGAGATACCACCTCACAAATTTCTTCAGCCCGGTCTGCAGATCAGTTGTAGGCTTATACCCAAGCTCCCTCTGAGCCAAGCTAATATTAGCATGAGTAAACTGAACATCCCCATTCCGCGGCAACTTCATGATGTTCCTCTTAGCATTAACCTTCAAAAGCCTCTCTAAGATACTAACAAGATCCGAAACCGGCACCGGTGAAGTATTCCCCAAGTTATATACCCTCAATTGAGCTGGACCCTTCTTCTTCCCTCCACTACCAGTACTCTTCTCAGCAGTATCCAATGCTCCCAAACACCCTTTCACAATATCATCAATGTATGTAAAATCCCTAGCCACTGTACCATGATTAGCAGCCTCAAATATTGGTATTGACTTGCCCTTCAAAATATCCCTAGTAAAGAAGAAATATGCCATATCCGGCCTTCCCCAAGGACCATAAACCGTGAAAAACCTCAAACCAGTTAAAGAAAGTCCATATATATGATTATAAGTATGTGCGATCTCTTCACCAGCTTTCTTAGTAGCAGCATATAAACTAGCAGGTTGATCAGTCCTATCTCTCTCAGAAAATGGAACTTTGGTATTAAGGCCATAAACGGAGCTTGAAGAAGCCCACACAATTGAAGGCTGTGGATTAGCAGACTTACAGACTTCAAGTAAACTAACAAAACCAGCAATATTACTATGCACATAAGAGCCAGGATTTTCCATAGCATACCTGACCCCAGCTTGAGCAGCCAAATGCATCACATGGGTAAATGCGACAACCTCAAAAAGTTTCCTTAAAAGAGCCGAATCATTGATATCTCCTTCCACAATGAAAACCCCAGTTCGTTCCAAAAGCGCTTGCCGAGCTCTTTTCAGCGAAGGGTCGTAATAGTCATTGAAATTATCAAGTCCAAGAACACCGTCTCCACGCCTTTTCAATGCCGCCGACACATGGGTACCTACGAAACCGGCTGCTCCGGTAACCAAAACAGAGATGCCGTTGCGGGAACGTACACGGGCAGAAGAACGGACTCGCTTTTCCCAGGAAGGTCCACCCCAGTTGTAGGTTCGGAGAGAGCGGCGAGAAGGATCTTGCGGGAGCGGGTTCGAGGAAGGAGATCGAAAGAAGAAGATCAAGATCAGGCCCAAGAAGATAAAGGACCAAAATGTGAGCTTTACAAGAGAGGAGTGCCACCGCAGTCTATTGTGGATATACGGTGATTTATCCATCTTGAATTTCCCTGGCGTTGATGGAATGTTGTCAAGATGAGACATTTGTTTCGACATTTTTCTCAGGTACTAATGGAAGATGAAGATTCGGAATTTGAGAAAAAAAAAAAAACAATTTTTTCCAGGTTAGGGTTTGAAGAAATGGGTATTTTTGATTTAGGGATTATTCTGCTTTTCAAATAGCGGTGGCGGTGGCACAAAGGGAGGCCTTTTCTTCCCTTTCTGGGTTTTTCAGGGGTGTTGGTGGCGGAGGAGAAGGATGAAGTAGAGTTTTTTTTTTTTTCCCTCTTTTGCTAGCTCTTTTTCATCTTTTGTGAGAAAATGGGAATCTTCAGGTTTCTTGAAGGAATGGGTTGTTTGTTGGTAAATTTCTCTTTTGGGTTTATAGCTCTTTCAATGGCTCTAAAAAAGAAATAGAAGAGATCAAGATTTGGTTTTTATTTTTGCTTTTAAAAAAATAGTGAACTTGGAAGAGGAGAGAGAGATAGTTGGATTTAGAAATTTGGGTGATGGGAGATCAAGAAGAGTCAAACAACTGTATTTAATGAAATGGGTTGATTCAATTCAATTGACTTGGTTAAAAATAGGGAGGTTAAGATTTTTTTGTTTGTTTTCTATTTCTATTTCCCTTTTTTTTTTCTTTTTCGTTTCAGATAAAAAAGAACAAAAAAAATGTGTGCCTAAGAAAAAAAAAATGTGTGCCTAAAACAGATGATGATGAAGATAGAAAGTTGCTTAGTAAATCACTAAATCAGGTTGTCTATTGTTTTATATGTGAGGAAAGAATTTGATTGGTTGAGAGGCCTAGGAAATTGGGGCCTCCAGATTTATATAAAAAAAAAATTCCCTTTATTTAAGGATAATTTGCCGGGGAATAACTCTTTAATTTTGGAAGCGTTACTTATTTAGTTTTGGATATTTGTTGGTTAATCGGTGTGCTAATGAAATTTTTTATGCTAATTATGAAATGAAAAAGAATAAAAAAGAAAAGATTCTTGCCTCTGCCTCCCATTTTTTCCCACCAATTTTTCCTGGTTGGTACATGTTTTTTTTCCTGCCATTAATTAAAAATAATTAAAACCTGAGAGATTTGTGGAGATACTGAAACTTGAACTTTTCCAATAATTTGAGGTCTTTGGTGATATAATAACCATGATTAGAATCTGCCCAAATTAATGTATGCAATTAATAGTAACTGAAAATGGGTATTTTTTGCAACATTAATCTCAATTATACATTTTTTGTTTTTGCTTTTTATATACTTTTTATGTTAATTCAGGGGGCATCTGCATAAATATGGCCACAAAATTATTACTACTTGAAATAGTACATATATTATGAATTATGATGATGCCACTAGTAGTTGTAGTAGTAGTACTATTTTTGGTAGGGTTCCCGACTTCCTGTTTCCTTTGGTCCTTTTGTTTTCCAATATTTAGAGGTCATGTTTAGTGCATCGATTCATCGATCGTTTTGTCGGTGGATCGGTGCATTGGTCAAATGGAGGCTTAAATGTAATCTTCGTTTCAATCGCTGCTCTAATAATCTCATCTGTACAGTACCTAATCTAATCTGTATAGTGTAACCTCATCTATACAGTTGCTAAACAGTGTCAATTGTACCGCTACCGCACCGCTCTACTAAACGGAGCCAGGATCAATAGTGACAGTAATTATTATGTTATGTTATAGGAGTAGTATATATGTACAAAATATATATTATTAAGAATTGTAAATTTTGGGTATTGTAAATCATAATATATAAAAAAAAAAATTGTACTATATGATAACTGGGGTAAAACTGAAAAGGGTACAAAGGGGAAAGAATCTAATGAAATGTGAATTAGATTTGAACCAATTTTCATTTTTCTTTATAGAAAAGTGAATGTAGTTTTTTTTTTTTTTGTGAATTTATGGCATACATAGGACTTTCATCCCCAAAAAAGAATTATGGCAGAGTCAAAATTAGTGAGCGCAGGCATATGCAAACAGACTTGAAATGAAGGCAAAAGTAACTTTCCACTTGAATTTTCTTAACATATCTTAGATTGCAATTTATGTTAAGTTAAGCTAAGCTAAGCATCATGTAGAGTGTAGATAGCAATCAATATAATGAAGGTTTTAATAGAAAGAAAATTACAGAGCTCAGAACAATGTTTGCTTCATTTGAAAGGTCTTTTCCTTGAAGAGTGATGTTCAAGAATTATACCAAACTTATGTTATGACCCACAAACTCTCTTATAAACCCATCCATCATCTTCATTCAATTGATCATCTAATCTAATTGAAAAAACATCTCACAATATTCATGGCTTAATTTTTATTTATTTTTTCAGATTTTTGACTGAAATGAGAAGATGGAACCATGGAGTCTTGACCCTTATTTACTAACCAAGATGAAAAAACAAATTAATTGTGAAAAAAGAAATTCTAAAAATTAAATTTCGTGGCAGCTTCCACCCACCCCATGTGAAGATCTGGTGGAAAGAAGTCGAGAAAAAACGTTCTTAAGTTACCCTTTTCTTTATAGCTGGCAAAGCGGCAACATGTTCCATGCCTTGCTAGTTAATGTAAGCTGGATTTGGACTGCTTCGACATGATTTTTCACAAAAAGTGCTTATTTTAATATTTATTTGATTTAACTTTGGAAAATTCTAGCTTATCCCAAGATCAATTACAGCTATTATTGTTGTGGAATTCTATTCACTATTTCCAATTTTCCACCATCTTCTTGTTGTGGAATTCGCCTTAGTTTGAATCTTACTTCCAGATGCAATCTAAACTGCTGTGCTTGGTAGATTCCGCTGCTAGTTCCAACAATAATGGTTCCACTGAAATTCATTCATGTGCAAACATAAAGGAAAACCTGAACAAGAACATGACGAAAACAGAAAATTTATTGACTTGGTATTGCAAAAAGAATCAATCCTCAATTGAGTTTATATTTGTTTAATATTACAGTCTTCATCAAATACCTAGTTATCACTACTATAAGCAGAAAAGAAGTTACATTCTAGGAAGAAATGATATAACAAACACAACTTGCCGATATGAGATGACTATAATAAAGATTACAATATGACAGAATACAAGGGTTCATCTGCTTTCTGTCCATGATTTCAAAGACAGTTGCATGAACCTATCTCTCTCTCATCCTCTTCTTTCTATCTAGAACAACAAAGTTGAATAGCCGTTCAATGCTTTGTAACACCCTCGAGAACTTCGAAGTAGTCTGGGAAGGTTTTCCGCGTACAACCTGGATCATTGATGGTGACTGGAACATCTGCGCAGGCAGCAAGAGAGAATGCCATGGCCATTCGGTGATCATCATAAGTATCAATTGCTGTCACATTCAATTTCTTTGGTGGGGTGATCACACAATAGTCTGGTCCTTCTTCAACTGTTGCTCCGAGCTGTAATATGAACACCGAACGAAGAAGTGAGGAAAATAAATGACAAACTAGAGCCCCATTCAAAGAATTTTTTGCAAGTAAAATGCTAACTAGGACTTACCTTCCTGAGTTCCGTGCAGATAGCAATCATCCTCTCAGTCTCTTTCACCCTCCAACTGGCCACTGAATAGAAATGGCGAAGATATTATCAGATAATTAGAATATTAGAAAAGCTGTCAATATTCTTTAATTGTGAAGAACAGGAAGCATATCTGAAAATTTGCATACTGTTCAGCTCCAGATTTAAGAAAATTACTGCTTACAAGTTACAACTACCAAAAATCTAAGGCTAAAGATAACTTCTAATCTGAAGGCATGTTGGGAGTGAAGTTTCTCTCAACAAAGATGCTTTCTTTGACCTTTATTTTCTGACACACATAACTACTAAAGCATGTTCATCTTAAAGAAACAAAACACAAGATCATACCATCTCTTATGGCGGTGGGGCCATCAGCATAAAGTGCAACAACAGCAAGAGTCATGGCAACGTCTGGCATTTTGTTCATGTTGACATCAATAGCACGCAATTGATTCCTTGAGGAATTTCTTGGTGGTCCAGTAACAGTGACACTGTTCTCAGTCCAGGTGACTTTGGCACCCATCTTCTCAAGAACCTCAGCAAATTTTACATCACCCTAATGAAAAGTAAGAAATGAAAAGTCATATATACATCCACTCGTACTGCAATCACTATTGTAAGAAATGAAAAGTAAATACATCCACTCAACTGCAAATGTCTGATATACTTTAACATTTATGAAACTCACGATAAAAGTACCTGTAAACTACTAGTGCCACATCCTTCTACTGTGACAGTTCCACCGGTGACTGCTGCACCAGCAAGGAAGTAACTAGCACTTGAGGCATCACCTTCCACGTAAGCATTTCCAGGAGACCTGAAAGATGTATCAAGTTACAACTTTTACTCAAAAAAGAATATAATATAGTGCAGCTATGTGCATGAGTGCAAGTCACTGAAACATACTTGTACTTTTGACCTCCTTTGATGAAGAACCTATCCCAGCTATCAGTGTGCTCGATAGTGACCCCAAACCTTTCCATTAACTTTATAGTCATGTCAACATATGGGATTGAAATCAATTTATCAATAATCTCAATTTCCACATCCCCAAGAGCCAAAGGAGCTGCCATGAGTAGAGCAGTCAAGTATTGACTACTGATTGATCCAGAGAGTTGTACCTGCAAATGGAGGAAAGAACCAGTAATTAGACATACATCACAAAAAATCAGAAGTTTCAAACTTTCAAAATATTGAATGTGATGTATATGCGGAAATGAATAGTTGGTTAGAAAGACAGGAATACCTACTTTCCTCTACTTCTGCATTTCAAGTTCCAATATCATGGGTTCCTTTACCAAAAATGGCCAAGGAAGATATGTGCGACATAATGATTAATCCTAACTAGTTAACAAAATTGATCATTCCCATGTATACCCAAAAAGTGACGTTCAAGTGACACTTGGCAAATATTTACCAGACATATGAAAGAAAAATTCACAGGAAAAGTTCTCCAACTGGCATAAGTCTTGTTTCACAATACAACATTACAACTGATTCACACTATACATCAACAGAAGGTTGTAGATTGGCTTTCACAAGCATGAAGATTGAAAGTTTAACTAAATGCAAATGACAAGGAATGGAAACTTATATGTGGCTGCCAATAACCATGTTAGAAAAGCAATTTCTGTAGAGGCTCTAGGATGACCTTCATAAAAACAGTTCATTCAGCAACATAAATACACAAGAACGTAAAGAAATGATTTGAGCCTTACCTTTCCCCCAGGAAGACCACCATTTGCATTTATAAGAACAGGAGGACAATTTGTGCCAAGAGTACAATCAACATCTGCACCCAGCTGCTTGAGACCAGTGACCAAGTCCCCAATTGGTCTCTCTCTCATGCGGGGCACGCCATCAAGTATGTAACTAAAGAGACGGGAAACACAAATAAATTAGCTTGAAAATAATCGTAATGAACAATATAAGCAGATAGTTCCTTGTACATTCCACATTTCAAATTCTTCGTTAAAATGATAATGATAGGACAGACCTTGAATTGCCACCGGCAGCAGTAACAGCAGCAGTAAGTGGTCGCATTGCAGTTCCTGCATTCCCAAGGAAAAGCTCAATTTGTTGACCTTCCCCTTTCCCCACCGGAAACTGGCCACCGCAACCTTCCACAATGGCTCGTTTCTTTTCACTGTCATGTTCCACACGCAGCCCAAGTTTTCCCAAAGCAACAAGCATGTGATGAACATCATCACTATTCAACAAATTGTCTACCACAGTAGTTCCCTACATGTCGAACAAAACATTAAAATTTAAAATATTACTACTAGTTAAAGAATAAATGAAATACCCAAAATTCTTTACTAAACTCTGAAAATTAACATACCTCAGATAGAGCAGCGAGAAGCAGAATCCGATTGGAAAGTGATTTGGACCCGGGTAACTTAATCGTGCCCGAAATTTCCTCAATTGGTTGAAGCACGATTTCTGATGCTCTTGATGGCTTCTCGGCCGTTGCCGTTGAAGCAGAGACCTTCAAAGGCCCAACCTTCATTGTTCCGAACTTGTCATTGCTTTTGAAAACCAAACCGCGAGAGCTTGAGAAACCTCCTTTGAAATTTGATCTGAATGAAACCGAAGGTACAGATTTGGGCTTCGGGGATTTTGAGACATTGGGCAAAACACATGTTTTCTGTGTTCCAGCTCCACTGTAAATTTTGCTAACATGTGCCATCTCTGTCTCTAACTTTGCCTGAAACAAAGATTACAGGAAAGTTTCTTTCTTTATTTCTGAGAAATGAGACTAGATTTCTGGGATTAAAAGGGAAAAGAAAAAGAAATTAGTTTGATGTCGTGGTTGTTGGAATGGATTGAGTCAGTGGAATGCTTCACCAACCAACTCCAAGGCTACCAGGAAACGATGGTGAACTTTCAAACGCCGTTTGAGAAATTATAATTATTTTTTCTTATATTCTTTATCCTCAAAATTCAGGGGATGCTTTGAAGTAGTTGTACTTGTGCTATAAGAACTTGTACATTTTAATGAAAAAAAATACAATATATAAAAAATAAAAACGCCAAATTGGGGGGTTGGTGGAAAATCGAAGTTGCGTTTCTCACTTTTGGTTCCCTAGCCTCACCAACCACGTTGTCCAACGAGTCCATATGCAACCATTCATAAATTGCCACGTAATTGCCAGTTGAGATTTGGTGATTTTTTGGGGGCCCAGAGATCTATTTCATGATTTTGGGCCTCTAATGATAAGCCCAAAACATTTCTGGCCCAATTCTCTTCTTGCTGATTTTGTCTTGGGCTGTTCCATGATTACGTCCATACAATATTTGTTCGTTAAGCTTGGTAAACCATAGAGTGGTGGTCTCCTAATGCAACTGGAATTCGAGTTCCAGGCAAAGCTTTGCTCAATGTCTCTAACCAATTTCTAAATCCCATTTTTTTTTATCCCATCCGGTATCTAGGGTTTTGCTGTGACTAATCCGAACTAATCCGAAATCCCAGTTAATTTGAGTACTATAAAAGTGAATTTTAAAAAGAAATAGGCCCATCTTTTGATTAAAAATGGTGATAAAAGAAAGAAAAATAAGAATTAGGAACCCAACCCAATTATTAAGAAGACTAGTCACATATAAGAGCAGTGAGGCAGAGCCACCTTGAGGTTGAGATTGAACATAGTACTAGTAGGTCTTGATTAATACTTTAAAATACCACATGCTGCTAATTATGCAGGGTTAGGTAAGGTTGGTAGGTGCAGAAATATTGCTCGGAACATATTTGAAATTTAAGTTGTTCCATTTAGCATCCGAATAAATAATCTTTGATGGCCAAAAAAAAAAGAATAAATTAATGATCTTTGAAATCCAGCGTCCCCTTAAAAAAGTAGGTCATCCATGCATTTCACATGCATATATACACTAAATTACATACCAAACACTATACATAGCCAGTATTCTTTTGTATTATATAGAGTTCTTGTGAAGTTATAAGAAAATTTTCTCTTAGAGGACTTAATTATAGAAGACCAACGATAAAAAAAAAAAAGTGGCCAACATATATATTTTTTAAGGCGGCCTATAATAATCTCTTATCTTATTCTTCAAATTATGGCTATATATGTTAGCTTAGCCTTATTGCTTTAACCATTCTCATTAAAACTTTCGCCTTTATCTTTTTCGCCTTATTATTACTTTTAGATATGTTATATGTATATCTTCTTAATTTATACCACCAAACGAACGGAGGAGCTACGCCCACGCCGATCGCCGGGCGATCCTGGAGAAAGAATATGCTGCAAATTAGAATCCGTATATTTGTTTGAATATGCTGAATTAGTACCCCTTTGATGTCAAAATCAAATATAAGACCACCCAACATGTTCATAAAATGGGTCCGACTTGAGTCTTGACAATCAATTTCATTGCAATAATATTCATCGATCGAAATTTTATTATTATGCCCATGACCATGAGTTCTTGAAGTCGTACCTTCACGTCCAATTTTTGTCATATCGTACTTTTTTGATAAAAGACAATGAGGATAGACGGAAGTGAGGACAGGTGTCTCCACTCTCCAACTACCACAAACTTATCAATTGGTCAATAGCTTTCCTTCTTTTTCCCTAGACAAAAAATTTCTCAATTCTTGGCCTCATTCAATTGCCTTAACGGTCCCACGCCACCCATACTCTTTCTGAATGGCTTAAAACCATTTCGTAATCCGTTTCAGTTTTCATGTTACTTATGGCTGCAACTCATTTGCAAATTGCAACCACCAATCCTTTTTTCTCTTTGCTAACGTAATACGACGTCGTGTTATATCTTAGGCCTAGCATGTTTGATCAAATTATAGAAGTGGGCAACTCCGTTTTAACATTAAAAAGGGAAAACGTAAGACAATGAGGACAAGGGCAAGCTAAATTAAGGCAACAACGTATTGCAAAAAAACTCTGGGAAAAGTTTAAGAGGAGTTTACAAACTCTTAAAACATACAGAAACTCTACCCACCCTTTCGCTCTATGTGATATTGATGAATCATAAGCTACAGAAGAAAATTTTGATTCTGTTTCTTATTAAAACAAAAGAGACTGTGTCACAAATGGAATGGCCTCTTCAACAGTCATCTCCAACCCAAAACCCCACAAGTTTCTCCGGAGACTTCTAACAAAAAAGCCTAGATAAGTGATTTTGCTGCTTCAACAACAGCCTCTGCAGTTATACCATATTCCTTGTATATTTTGCCTGCTGGTGCACTGGCGCCAAACTTGTCAATTCCAATTGCCTTCCCTTGGGATCCAACAATCTTCTGCCACCCAAATGTTGATCCAGCCTCAATACTGACCCTAGCTGTTACGGAAGATGGCAAAACACTTTCCTTGTAGGCATCTGATTGCTCCTCAAAAAGCTCCCAAGAGACAAATGAGACTACCCTAACGGCCTTTCCTTCACTCCTCAGTGTATCAGCAGCTTTAGCGGCAATCTCCAACTCAGAACCAGTTCCAATCAAAATTACATCAGGCTTGTTGCCTGAAGAATTGTCTGAAATAGTGTAGCCACCCTTTTCAACTCCCTCAATGGAGGTTCCAGGAAGTTGGGGCAGCTTTTGCCGAGAGAGAGCAAGGACTGAGGGTCTCTTCCTGTTGAGAATAGCAACCTTGTATGCACCAGCAGTTTCATTTCCATCAGCTGGGCGAAGCATCAAAATGTTAGGCATTGCACGGAAGCTAGCCAAGTGCTCAATTGGCTGGTGAGTTGGTCCATCTTCCCCAAGACCAATTGAATCGTGGGTCATAACATAGATAACTCCAGCTTCACACAAGGCAGAAATCCTCATGGCAGCTCTCATGTAGTCAGTGAAGACAAAGAAAGTAGCACAGTAAGGGATCAAGCCAGGGCTGTGAAGGGCAATGCCATTGCAGATAGCTCCCATTCCATGTTCCCTAACACCAAACCTCACATTGCGTTCCTCAGGGGTGTCCTTTTGGAAATCACCGAACATTTTGAGCAATGTCATGTTGGAAGAAGCAAGATCAGCACTTCCACCAAGAAGACCAGGGAGTACTTTTGCAAGGGCATTAAGATTTTGTTGAGAGAGATTTCTGGTAGCATCAGCTGGGCTTTCTGGAGTGTATGTCTGGAAATTGCAAACAAAAAAGGGCTCAAATGGTATTACATTCCAATGCAATACAGACAGATTATATTGATCCTATAAAGCAACAATTCTAAGATTTAAGGCCTTATACTCTGCATAGTGATGACAATTAGTGGGGTCTACTCACCGGAAGTGCCTTTTCCCAGCCAGCAGGTAGTTCACCAGAGATGATTGACTTGAGCTCTGCAGCTTCCTCTTTGTACTTCTTCTCATATTCAGCAAACTTGGCATTCCATTCAGCTTCAAGAGAAGCACCTTGAGAGGTATGGCGGCTCCAGTGCCTGCAGAATTGGCAAGAAAGATTGATTAATCAACAAACCAAGAAACATAATCAGGCACCTATATGGAAACCTCCAATGATCTCCTTACTCTTTAACATCCTCAGGTACGTGGAAAGGCTCAAAAGGCCATCCGAGGTTTTTCCTGGTAGCATCGACTTCCTTGGCACCCAGTGCACTTCCGTGTACACTGTATGAGTTTGCCTTGTTAGGAGATCCATAACCAATGGTGGTTGTCACCTGCAAATAACACAAAGAAGCTACTTTATAAACATGATACCAGCCAAAGGAATGATTTTTGGTCAAACAAAAAAAAACCAAAGAAATGATCACATATGCATAATCACGTGTATCAAATCAAAAACAAAAACAGGTGTAATCATGGGGTAAAAAATAATCCAAGAACTTCCAATTTCTCCTTTTCTGGTGCAAGATTTTTCAATTTTCAATCAAGGCATCTTTTTGCTTCGCATAGGGTCATAGAGTATACTTTTAACAAAAGCTATAGCAAAGAAGTCATTTTTACTGAAACTATTGTAAATTTAGAATTTAACCATATAAGATTCACATCAAAGAACATTAAAAGCTAACAAGATATACAATGTAAGCATGTTAAAAATATCTGACCTTGATCAGAGTGGGCTTGTCTTTGACAGCCTTTGCTTCCTTAATAGCAGCACGAATCTCATCATAGCCAGTGTTTCCATTCTTGACCCAGATAACATGCCAACCAAGTGCCTCATAACGTTGATCAACACTCTCAGTGAAGGCAATTTCAGTGTCACCGTCAATTGAGATGTGGTTGTCATCATAGAAAGCTATAAGCTTTCCAAGCCCCCAGTGACCAGCAAGTGAACAAGCTTCATTTTGAATACCTTCCATATTACAACCATCTCCCAAAATAACATATCTACAAAAACAAAGGCCAATATATCACTAATCAAAACTAAAAACCGTGCATGCAAGCTATATTTAGTACAGAACCAGAGACTAATCATACGTGTAGTGGTCAATGATCTCATTGTCTGGCTTGTTGAATCTAGCGGCCAAGTGCTTCTCTGCAAGAGCCAATCCAACAGCATTTGCAATACCTTGACCAAGAGGACCTGAATGTAAAGGGAAAAGCCACATATAAGTACATCACAGATTAGCTTTATTCTTAGTATGGTATAATTTTGTTGATAAAAATAAAGAAAATCACTTTGGAAAAGAAGTATAACTAAGTACTAACCAGTTGTAACTTCAACTCCAGGTGTTTCAAAGTTCTCGGGATGTCCTGGAGTTCTGCTTCCCCACTGACGAAAGTTCTTCAAGTCTTCTTCCTATAAACACAAATTTACTTTAGAGCTTTAGTGAAACAATACAACTTTCTTTTACCATGAATGATCCTCAGTATATTACCTTGAAATTAAACAAAACATCAAAAATAAATAATCTTACCAAAAAAAAAGGAAATGAAACTCAGATCCGATTTTTACCAATCAGGATAATAAAATAAAGATAGAAAGTAATTAAGAAATTAGAAAGTAGCTCACCAAGACACTGTCGTAACCAGCAAGGTGAAGCAGAGCATACTGCAACATGCAACCGTGACCAGCGGACAAGACGAAACGATCACGGTTGAACCAGTAAGGATTCTTTGGGTTATACCTCATGATTTCATCGTACAAAATGTGGCCCATCGGAGCACAGCCCATGGGCAACCCAGGGTGGCCTGAATTTGCCTTCTCGACGGCATCAATGGCCAAGAATCTGATGGTGTTGATTGATTTCTCGACTAAGGAAGTCTCAGCAGCGGTGCCAACAGTCTCCACGGCAGCAGCACGGATTTGGCGGCTCTGGTTGGAGCGCGTGGGAAGGCGTCTGCGGGAAGTGGAGGCGCGTGTGGCAGTAGATTTGAGGCCAGAGAAGGTAGGGAGAGAGAGGGTGGAAAGAGAGACACGGTGGTCGGAGGATTGGGTTGAGCCATGGTTAGAGATGGCACGAGCCAAGAGGGCTTGAGATAGGGTGAGAGATGAAGTTGAGGCCATTGTTTTTTCGACAAAGTGAGAGGGCGAGGTTGGTGAAAGGACCTGACCCTCTTTAGTTTGATAAAATGAGAAGAGAGAGTGAGAGAGAGGAAGTTAGTTTAATTGATAAATCCGAGGGAGAGGAGCCACCCACCAACTCTCATTGATCTTCTCGTCTATACTAAGGGACAGATATGGTGAGCTGACCGTTAGATTCAAAGATGGCCATATCTCCACCATTGACTGTGGCTAGGAATATGATATTGCTTTCTCTGCCTTTCATTTCTTTCATTTTCTCCAATTTTTAATTTAGGATTTTTAGAAGAAAATCTTTTCCTTTTTTAAGGTGGTCCGTGTTCTCAGTTCTCACTCCCAAACACTGGAAATTCATCTTCCTATTATAAACCCTCTACAAATTACCATTACAATGTTTTAACTTTATTAATGAAAGTCGGTAAAATTATTAACGATCAAACTAACGACAAGCGAAAACGGATTTCTGGTTTTTCCGTTATGCCTCGAGAGTAGCAGGAAAGTTCCAAAAATTGTGTTTTTTTCCTCTTAATTTTCCACTTGTACAGAGTCCTACAAAAAGAATTTCATTTTATCATGTTGGAATTGGAATTGGAAGTCAAAGCCGTAAGTTTAGAAGCCATACATATCTCAACAGATGCCAATTAGATTTGAATTATAAATCTCAAAACAGTACTTAAAAGAAGAAAAAAAATAATTAAAAGGAGCAACTTTATTCTAAACCCTTAGCCGCCTAAGGAATATCATGTTCATGTTCAAGTAATACACGATTTCCTTCAATTATTTGTTGGACCAATATTACGAAGCCTTATAAAAAGATGGCATCATCATACGGTAAAGTTGGGTTGTTGGCAAGTAAAATTCATTGTTCGGTGGAGTTGGTTGACCCTTGAGAACATAAAATATGCTTGGAATTGAATATTGGTTCAAAAATCTGACTCCTGCCACTCAAACTTCAATTCTACCCTCATTGTTCACATTTAATCAAAGTATAAAAATAGGGAAAATCGATCTTCCAATCAGAAAGCTAGAGGCAACATTTGGCTGTAGTGAATAGCCAAGAGAGCCTGGCCAAAAAAAAAAAAGAATAGCCAAGAGAGCAACACAAGGAAAAGCAGGAACAAGATCTACCTAAGGCTAAATATATCTATCAAATGACCTGTGCAAATGATATTGTTTCACTGAATTGTTGCATGAGCTCTTTTGTCCATTCAATATGCCATGAGAAAACGAAAATGGTATTAACCATTTTAAATTGATTAAGAGGTAATGTATCATGTATAAATGACATTTACGATTAACCCCTTTTCTCAGAACTAAATGGAACTTTGCCACAGACTCTAGTCATAGGAGAAAATGTTTAGCTATGAAGCAAAGTTTTTTTTTTTTAATCTAAAGTAAAAGCCAAGGCATCAGAGGAAAGAAGCCATACATGGAAAATGACGTGCCATCCTCAAATCCTACATCATTTTGATCCTTTTAGAGCTTGAAGAGGAATTCCTGATCCCCCTAGGTGTAACAGAATATGCTGCGGATGCTGATCTTAGAGAAGGTGACTTGTCAACATGGGCATACCTTTCATTACCATTCCAGTACAAAACAATCCGATTTGTGCAAGTATGCGACCAGCTATCACCTACTCAGCATGTGTTATACTACATATGTTAATATAATTGTTGGACTATGGCAATTATAAGGGCAAGGAAAATAGAAGTATAAGTCAGAGCATAGATTATTGAAAATTAATATTACCTAGTGCAAGAGTTAATTGATAGGAACCTTCTGTTTGCTTAGTGGTCACCTGATTCAATATAACAACCTGCCAGAAGGAGGTGCATAGGAAACTAGTAAACATGCATCCATTTGTGAAATCATTATGCACCTACTGATACACTCCAAAGACTAAAACAACAAGTTATAGGAACAGCATAACAAAGATGCATGACCATCATGATAAAGTAGCCAAACAAGGGATTATGAAAAAATAATTTGAATTTTACAAGAGAACAAACTTGTTCTTACCGCCAAACTGAAGGTTCTGGCCAAATTCGTCAACTTTGAAGCCATTTCACTAAGAACACGAGTCCTACTGGCCATGTTTTCATAATCATGACGGAAATGGAAGGTAACACTATCCACAACAACCACCTTCACCTGTGACAATGATAATATATCTACTTACTTATCAATTAAAGCAGGTTATTGGCAGCACTGTCAGCAAAACAAGCCCCAAGACAGAAATTGCCTGAACAGTAAAAGGACAGAAGCCAACATATTACTACTATACCTACATCTTTATGTTCTGAAATGAACTTCTTCAAGTAATCTATCAGGGCAATTTGCTCTGTGTAACTGCAGATGCGGAAATAAAATATGTTTTCTAATATATCCTTCGGCTGCATTCTGACTTCACATGCCTGCAAATCCTTCCTTAAGAATCTGTTATATTCTGACATGTCCTCTATGCATGCTTCAGCAATTTGTAAAGCACGCTCCACCATAAAACTGCCTTCTGTGTCTAAGTATCATATGACTGCATGTCAGGGACCTAAAGCAAATGGCAAACCAGTTCAAAAACTAGCAGTGGGCTTATGAAAGTTACCTATATATATCGCCTTTCCACCAAGGCCGCCAAAGTCACGAGGAATTTGAACGTTAACAGCAATTTGAATCCTGAAAATTGGGTCGGAATTACTACCAAAATAATTGATGTAACATGCAAGCAAAAGCCGGATAACAAGCAGTGATCCCTACCCCAATTGTGTTTTACCAATCCCTGGGACTCCACCTATCACAATCAGATAAAGATAATATCTTACTAACAAAAACATATGCTTAAAACACAGTAAAAATTAGCATAAAAAGATTAATATGCAATGAAACAATTAGTCTGAAGAAGAAGAGAGAGTGGGACCAACCAATCTCTGTAACTTCTTTGCAGTGTATTCCACCACCCAGTATGTTATCTAAATCTGCAGAGGACGTAGTTATGTGCATCAATGAATTCTCCTCATCGAACATATCCCAGGCACTCTGCGCACCTGTCAAATGTTAAGAGGGAAAGTAAGGATCCCAGTACAAAACATCTCCAAAACTATAAGAAGATGAACAAAGCATACGGGCATAGATTAGTAGTAATTCTTTATCCTATTTACCAATGGTAATTGAAAGAAAACGATAGTAAGAAGAAAAACAAGAGGGACAGTTCCAAGAACCCATTGATACTATTAACCAAATAAAGTGAAGCTAAGCTTGCAAGGAAATAAATACCGTCAATAATTGAAGATTTTCCATTCGACATTTCCGATCCCCCACAACGAGAATGTGATGCAACGTTCAGAATACCCAGAGCTTCACTTTCTGAAACTTTTAATTCTGTCTTCAAAGATAAACACTGTTAGGAATGGGAACGCGGTCAGGCAGAAAAGAGACTTTTTACAAATTCAAATGTAGGAAGGAAAGAAATAATCGGGGGTGGAAAGGTGCGAGTCCCTTGTGTTTTGCCAATAATTCTATTTGAATTGGAAATAAAAACAAACAGCTGGTGGGTTTCAATTACTTAAATAGGGAGACCAAACCAAGAAGAAAGCAAAGAGTTCATAACTCACCTCGAGCAAGGTCAAATGCAGAGATGGAAGAAAGTGAAGAGAGAGAAGTGTATCCAGCTGATATTAGCTTCCCTCTTTGCGATGCAGAGATTGGTAGCCTCCATATTTCCATTTGTAGCTTCCTTGCATTGGCGCCCAAACAAAGAAGAACTTGAAAAGGCGCGCTCTAAGAAAGGAAACTTCGGTGGATCTCGTCTTGTGTGAGCTGGGCTCGACCGGAATTAACCTGGCAAACCGGCCACGTAGACGGGAGCCCAAAATTCAACCAAGGCAGTATTCTGTATATTTTGGGCCTCTCTTCTTTTGGGCTCAGCCCGAAACAAATTACCTCGTTATATTGATCTATCAGGTCTCTTCCTTTACAAAAAGTAAAGATCATCAATAAATGGAGGGAGAATTTTCTGATAAAAGGTTTCCTTTTCTTTTTTAATAATCTTTTGACTCTTAAAAAACGATTATGCCCATCACATGTTTAATCACATCACTACCATACGATTAGCCTATACACATAACACATACACACAATCTTTTTAATCTTTCCATTTAATTGCTATTGCTCAGTATACACATACACACAATCTTTTTAATTTTTCCATTTAATTGCTATCGCTCAGTATCTACATGCATGTCGTGAAAGATCAAGTATTGAGGCATCACGTGGTCTCCAATTGCAATTTAGGCCTTTATCGATAGCTTTCTTGTATATATTGATGCCGCTATTCATATTCTGAATAGTTGCTGCCAGCCTGCCACAACCTCCATTATCCATCAGATAGTTGACTTGAATGATCATTAGTTTAGACATCTAGACCATTCAAGGCTCTCTACGAGGGTCAACAAAATGGCAATGTAAGCTCCAGATCCTTTTGCAAATCCACGCTCTTATCATTGTTGTTTCAGGGAGGCTTGTACAATAGATGTAAGTGATGGATGAACACGGGCCGTTCTCAAAGAGCGCGCCTCACTTCTGCCTTCTGCATATTCCTCCCCTAATGGCCATCTTGGCCTCACATCATACTGACAAAGCACAAACATATGAAAAGTTATACCCCGAGTATTTATGTTAAGTCAGATCATTTAGTCTATATGCAAAATTTTGAACCAAAGATATAAGATATTTCCTACATACCTTAAAATCTTCTGGATCTTTGGCAGGTGGTGGAGGATCATATCTTCCAGCACGAAAGTTCTCAATGCCAGTCCAAGCAATCATCACACCTATTTCATATGAAACTAAAAGCATTAGTTGTCTATATCTAGCATATCCATGCAACCTCCCAAGGTTCATTACAGAACCATAACTTAATATAATAGTACTAGTGCAAACTATCATATTCCTAATTTGTTCAATTTATATGGATAACAAAAAAATTACAGAACTATAACTTACCATTGTCAGTGCAAAGGTTAGGAGGGGGACAAACTAGACGTAGACTATACTTATTAACAACATGATCCAATCGAGCCCTGACATACTGATTTGATGCTACACCTCCAGATACTACCTGCAAGAAGCAAGACATAAACCTTCAAGTGGCAGATTAACTTGAAGAGGCACTCAATACAATCAGGAGGAAAGAATCTTTTTTTCTTTTCAAAAATATATATTGCAACATTACCAGATGCTTTATGGAAGGCTCAATCTTCAATGCCCATTCAATTGCTCGTTCACACCTTTCTTCTAGATGTAATACTGCAACTCGCTGCAGTATAGATTTTAAGGGCTCAGAAGAAATCAAAAGGTAAAGTATAAATTATCAACTTAAATACCAGACTCTAGAATTAAGACATACAATGAAGAAATGGTAGAGAAAAGAAAAGGGGTGTAACCTGAAAAGAGGCAGCAATATCAGCTCGGGAACTTCTGTCTTGGCTACTTGCACATGAAATGGGAACCTTAGCATCACTACAACAGAATAACCAAGTTGTCAATGAGATTGTAAGGGGAAAAGTCAATCATCTATGGTAGGTACTAACATGCTCTACATATTTTGGCCGAGAAGGGGGGGAGGGGGGGAGGGTCTACATACATATTTCTGGATGCAATTGCTAGCCTCACTTGGGTCTTAAGACCAGCATATGAGAAATTGCAATCTTTATGCTGTTTCATTGGAATCTGAAAAGAGAAAAAACCAAAGTAATCTGAAAAATTTAGGACATTACTACTAAAAGCAAGGATCAGAACCAAACATCAAAAGTAGATAAACTGAATCATCTAATATACGTTCTAGTAGAGGTCCACTATGAAGGAAAAACCTACTGAGAATTTGACTGATTCTGCATCACCCTCTCGAGCAAGTTGCTCAACAGCTGGCCCGCCGCTCTTTCTCAAATCAAGGCCAAGCCATTTTGCAGTCTTGTCAAAAGCCTCACCAATTGCATCATCTATTGTGGTCCCAAGTTGAGTGTATTGGCCCAGATCATGGGCAAGAACTAACAGATTGTGTCCTCCTACATGAAAGACGAGTGCAATCAGCAATGCTTGTAACCCACAAGCCACAAGTACATAGTTAGGTAGAATAACCAAATTTATAATTTCTCCATGTCACCGTATAAGCATCAATTTCTTAATCAGATCCAGAGGCATTTCCTTTTGAGTTTTAAGAAGCAATTTCAGCTTTTCATAACCTATGCGAAGCAGAACTTTCAGATGACAACTTTTAGTACCCTGAGTTACAAAGTATTGCAGAATATGGTGTTGTTCGCCATTAGCTGCATCACATTATATGTAAAGACTAGGCCATTGACATTGCTCTGTCATCCTCTCTGTCTAACTAACTAGCTTGCGATCAAAGATATGAATAGTATGAGCATAAATACCACAGAACCAATTTGTACCTGATATAAGCAGTGCCAGGAAAGGAAATTGCAACTCCTTTTCCATCAGCCTAGATAAGGAAGCAAAGAAAGGTCAATTAAGGATAGAAATTGAATATAGAAAACAAACACCAGTTTCTTGAAATATGGCTTATCTAAAAGATATTCATTTATTGGTGCATGCCACATGCTATCCAATAGATAGTCATTGCTTCAATACCTGGCTACTATTGCGTGAGCCTCCATGTGATGTACACTGATGATTGGTAGGTTGAAGTTGCCAGCAACTCTCCTAGCTTTCTGCACACCAACTGTTTTGAAATTTGCTTTAAAAACTAGGCCAAGAAGGGCAGGGTGACATAACATGCAAAGGCACAAAATTACTTCAAGGAACAAAACATATTCACAATTACCGCGAAGACAAAGGCTTAGACCAGGTCCAATAGTAACAGCAACGGCAGATAGGTCCTTTTCAGTTAAACTAGCTTTATCAAGTGCTTCTTGAACAACCTGCACTTGATAACCAAAAGGTGATTTGTTTTTTGCATTGAATTTTACACACAATGAAGAAAAGTACTTGGAAAATCAAATATATACAATTTTAAGGGCTATAAATAGTTGCAGATAAGTGTTATATATACTTTTAGTGAATGATATAAAAACAAGGAAAATTATAAATGCCATACCTGATCAATGACTCGTGAGTGTGCTTCTTCAGCCATTTTAGGAGCAACGCCTCCATATTGAGCAAGCAAGTCTGCCTTGATATGTTTTACAGTTAAAGTGAGATAAAACGAATGCATTCTTAGGGGGGAAATGGACAAACTTGCAGCTCATAAAAGAAGTAATTACCTGAGAAGATACAACTTGGCTGAGAATTTCTCCATTTCCTTTCACCTAAAATTTACCCATATATGATTATTTCTATAACGGCATTTGCCCATTCAAAATTAAGAATACGCATAAAAGAGAGAGACAGCAAAAACACACACACAGAAAAGGGTACTTACGATGGCGGCTGCTGTGTCATCGCAACTCGTTTCGATGCCAAGAACGACCAAATTATCATGAAAGGGGTCGGGCGTGACGGTACTTCTTGAAGTGGAGAAATGAGTTGTTAAAGAATTGAGGCCGAGGGAGGGAGGAAAAAAAAGGAGAGGAGAATTCGAGGGTCTTATTCGCGTTTGCTCGAGGGATTTAATCAAATTAAGTGAGAGTGGAATTGCCACTAAAGCTTTTGGGACTAATTTTAGGCGGGAAGCTGTTGAAGGTAGTGTTAACAGTGAAGACATCGTCCCACCAGAGCGAAGGAGACGGAAGGGGAGAGACTCAACTGTGTGTTTGGCCAGTAGAGAATAGATTGACACGATTACAATTGAACGACGATGATGGTACAAGGAAGCTACCGTTCGTTATGTATCAAACGACACCGTTTTACCCATTTTTAAGCTCGAAAGTTGAATTCTCGAAGAAGGCCTTTATGTTACCGCTAGCTTCATGCAACAAATGTCATAGTACCATATTTAACAAAGCTTTCATGCAACAAATGTCATACCATATTAACAAAGTCTGGCAAATGGAAGTATGACTAAAGTCCAATTTGTCTAAAATTGATCTTTTATCCCTAAATTTTAATTTGAGATTTTTTTCCCCTAAATTTGTAATAGTTCTTCCTTGAAAATCTTTCTTTCCGTAGAGTCTACCTGCTTTATGCTCTACTTAAATTAGATTCGTACACTTATTCGTCCAGTTCGATACTAAGCTACTTTCTTTGCTCAGCGCATCCTCCCCTCTCCTTTTAGTCGAGTCACTTCCTGTATAGGATATTTTAGTCCTTCTCAAACGGTATTACCGACATAGCAATGTCACGTTGGACCAAAATGTCACGTGATAAGGCCACATCAGATCAAAGTACTGATGTGACAATCAGCAATATTGTTTGAGAGGGATTAAAATTGTTTCAATTTACAAGTTTAAGGGACAAAATTCCAAAATTAAAATTTAAGTGGCAAAATGTCAAAATCATGAGTAAAAAATTGGAAGTCATGGAAGTATATATTGGAACTTATCTTTCTTTTTTCTCCTTGTGCTCATTTGGAAATTGGAACTGTCATTTATTATCCTGCTATACAAATAGATTTCGTATTAATTACAGTATTTACTTACAAGTCAGAACTCTATATTTTCATTATTTTGAAATAAATTGACATCCTCATTCATCAGTGCATATATATACCCACTCGCCTAATCTAGTCATCTTTCTCTTTGAATTTTGTACAAGAAAATGGAGAAAAGGCAACAATCTTGGGATGCTTCTTCAGATAGCAGGGGCCTTGAGGTATATTTTTGAAGTAACATTTTTCATTGCATGTTCCCGTGTTTATTTTGTATCATCTTTTTTAAATTATGTTTTGCTATGCTTTTTACATATGAATACGAATTCCCCTGTTCTGATTTGTCTGCTTCGTTCTTCTACTCTTGCATGGAAGGTGGTTGAACTTGAGCCTGATAATCACTCAAAGGACGAAATGAAGAGACCTGATGAGATTTCCTACACGAAAGATGGATCACTTGACCGATATGGCAAGCCAGCCTTAAAGGGGAGAACTGGAGGATGGAGATGTGCAATGTTTATATTAGGTAAGAAGCAATCAAACAGACTGGGAAACGGAAATTTTTTTTTTCTTAAGATTATATGCTCTGTCTTCACACTCGGATTTGAGTAAAATATAAGTACATTCATTTAGAGTTTATTGATAATCTTTCTCAATATGTGGCTAAATTTGTTTTCATTAGTTGATAAACATGCATTAAATGATTCTGAGACTACCAAGAAAGAAAGTTTGAAACTTTACCACCGAGAATCTGTGATTAAAGGAGAACTTTATACATCCTTTAGGTCTCGGGATTGAGTTTTGTGAATGACGAAAATAGATGTTAGGAGAACTTTCTTCATATGGGTCCAATGTGACTCGATTTCGGAATAGTCGGGACTCAATTTGGTCACCGGATAACGGTATTAGTAAAAAAAGGAGAACTTTATGATGCTTATATGATTGGGTGTTACGGTTGTGAAACAGTGAATCAAGGGCTAGTTACGCTAGCATTTGCTGCAGTGGAGGTGAATTTGGTTCTGTTTTCAAAGTCTGTACTAAGGCAGACTAATGCAGAGGCAGCAAATTCATTCAGTAGATGGATGGGAACTGTTCATGTCTTCTCTTTACTGGGTGCTTTTCTAAGTGACACCTACTTGGGGAGATACCTAACATGTGTCACATTTCAAGTTATCTACTTAATTGTAAGAAACCTTCTCAACTTGTCTCTGTTTTCGTTGACAATTTCACCTATTGGCTGTGTAAAAGTCTTCCTTTTTGTTTCCCATATGCTTTTGACAGGGGTTAATTGCACTATCCTTGGTGACGCAATTGTTCCTACTGAAACCTCAAGGCTGTGGCAAACTAGGACAGTTATGTGAACCTCATTCTTCAGCTGAAATTGCAATGTTTTATATAGCAATTTATCTGATTGCTTTAGGAAATGGAGCGCCTGAACCTGCACTTGCTGCATTTGGAGCTGACCAATTCGATGAGGAGGATGATGAAGAAAGGCGATCAAAGAATTCATTTTATAGCTATTTTTATGTGGCCTTGAACATGGGATCCTTGGTTGCCGAGACAGTATTGGCATATATACAGAACATTGGCCACTGGGTCCTGGGGTTCTGGATATGTGCTACTTGTGCAACGATAGCATTTTCGTTGCTCTTGTGTGGTACTTTAAGGTACAGACATTTCAAGACTGTTGGAAACCCCATTTCCAGATTCTCTCAGGTAATTGTGGCTTCCCTAAGGAAAATAAAGCTTCAAGTTCCCTTGGATGCTGAAAGGCTTTATGAAGTTCCAAGAATAGAAAGCAAAGATAGTGGCACCAGAAGGATTCTTCACACCAATGGGTTCAAGTAAGTTTTCTCATGCTTTTGCATATGTGATATGGGCAGTTTGTTTCGAGGGTATGTTGAAATATGTCCGCGTAAGGGAAGGGTTTTAAGTAAAATACCCACGTTTGAATAATGTAGCACCGACTTACCCACGGTGTCGGGAACATGCGAGTAATGTGATACCCACGATGACGGATGGTATCATATTATCGGGTGATGCCAGGCCATTTCACTTAATAAGTGAAATACACGGATGGTATCACATTACCGGGTGATGCCAGGCCATTTCACCTAATAAGTGAAATAGCCGGCCATCCTCACCGGGTGGGTATATCCCATTACCTCGAAACAAAAGTATAAAAACTGAAACTATGACTTTTGTTAGGTAGGTTCTTAATGTCATGTGTTGTTTCTGTTCTGAATGGCAGATTTCTCGATCGAGCTGCCATTGTTACTCCCACAGACATATTAAACAAGGGTGAAACTGCAAATCCATGGTATCTTTGCACCATCACACAAGTTGAAGAAGTGAAATGCATACTAAGATTACTACCAATATGTCTCTGCACTGTTCTGTCTTCTGTCGTGTTCATTCAAATGCTTTCTCTCTTTATCGAGCAAGGAGCTGCCATGGACACAACAATCTCCAACTTTCAAATACCTCCGGCGTGTATGTTTGCATTTGACATTATAAGCACATCAACTTTCATTCTATTATATGACAAACTCATCGTTCCTTTATATATCAGACTAACAAAAAGAGAGCCTAAGCCTCCATCTGACCTACAAAGAATAGGAATTGGTATAGCCATGGCAATACTATCCATGATAATTGCAGGCATTGTTGAGCAGCAAAGGCTAAAACATGCCAATAACAATGGTGATCATAAACAGGCGAGTGGATTAAGCATTTTCTGGCAAACTCCACAGTTTGTGATTGTGGGAGTGTCTGAAGCATTGGTATATGTTGGCCAAATGGAATTTTTTGCTTCCCAAACACCGGATGGATTGAAAAGTCTGGGAATTGGGTTGTCTATGTATTCTTCAGCAATGGGTAGTTACATATGTAGCATGATTTTGACAGCAGTCATGGCAATTACAACTAAGAATGGGAAACCAGGTTGGGTTCCTCCGGATTTGAATGCTGGACATTTGGATAGATACTTCTTTCTTTTGGCTGCTTTGGCTGCAATTAACTTGGTCCTTTTTGTTGCTTGTGCTAAGCGGTTTAATCCTGTATCTTTTGAGAAGAGAGCTATAAAGGTAAAAATGGAGGCTCTAGATCAACCCAATGAAGCTTGAGCTCCTTTCGAATTTTTCTTCTTTATACCTTAATTGAATAAAATTGTAGTAGTTTATTTTATTATTATTATTTTTTTGAACTCTAAGTTCTAATCTTATAAATTATTGAACACCCAAATTTTCTTTAAGCGTGATTGATCAAAAGGTTTTCTTAATTTTACTTTAATAAAAAGTGAATATTCAAGTCAAAGACTCTGGCCAAAAAAAAAAAGTTCAAGAGAGAGATTATTAAATTTTATTTTCTCGAATAAAATAAAGTACTAGTAGAAGTAGTAACATTTTTTAAAAGTGATTAAACAGTTAAGTTAGAAAGAAACAGTTCTTAACAGACACAATTACAAACAAAATAATTAAAAAATGGTTATTCCCATTATAGGGTTTGCTTTGTCCTGTCTGGCGGACCGTGGACCTACTACCAGAAAAACTTTACCAAAGTTTCTTTCCCTATTCGAAGCTTGCTTCTCTTTCGTTTTCTTCTTTATTTTGTCTGAAAAAAATTCCCCATTTCGTCTGGCTACATCTCCGGTCAGGTAAATTTCTCCTTCCATGCCTGTTTATTTTCCGGGAAAGCAAAATAAAACACTAGAAAACCAAATTTTACCTGGTTAACACTGGGTCATTTTAGGTCTTCTAGTACTGTAACAATCTTAGATTTGGAGTTTCAGTTTCTTGCATTTTATCTTTTAAGTTAGGGCATTCATTCAGGCTTAAAATTTTATGTTGGTACCGTTTTGATTTGCTGAAATCTGTTTCAGCTGAAGAGTTGGCGAGTTACAAACTTGGTTCTCCCAAATAATGCATTGTTTTGCCTGTTTTATGTAATCATGCATTAAATCGTGTTAGATATTGAAGAATTGAGAGTGGGTTTTTTGTTATTATTTATGATTTATTGTTCAAAATGAGGCCCTTGTGCTATGAGGTGAACTTCAAATGATTAATCATTTCCATGGAGTAATATTTGCTGAAAATTGTTTTTATTTGATCAACTTATTTTACTGAAAATATTTTTCATTTATATTAATAATCATTGTTTCAGGTTGAAGGGTATTATGTTTGCTGGATATCTCCTGAAGAGGGCTTGTGATCAAATTAGGTACACTCAGGTCCTATCATTTTCTTTTATAAGTAAATGACACGGCATGCTTGTTCTCGTGAGGCTGTTGCATGTAGCTTGATCTTTCATCTTGTGTTGATCCTTGATTTCCTTGTTGCTTCCTGCAATTGCATTATCTAAATATTGAAAAGTCTAGTTAAGTGTAGTGAAATGCTATATTATCACCCTAGCAGTTCAATTCTGTGTATTTTGCTTGGACAATGTCATATGTGGCTATAGAGATTAAAACCTTACCCCAAATCCCACCCATCATCTCTTTTCAATGCATGCAAAACCAGGTGGTTAATATTAGTTGCTGTCATGTTAGTCATATATACTTAGGACTTTGTCCAATCGTCCTTACGTTTCAAAGCCTTGACAATAAGTTGCACTTGAAACTCCTAATTACAATTAATATTAGCCTTCAAACCTGAATGTGTGCCATATGGTCCAGCGCTGCTGTGCAAAATCAACAATATATTGAGCTTCTATTGTGAAACTTGGGAATCTTGTTGTAATTGTTTTGAGATTGCTGTAAATTTGTATATTACATTCTGGTATAAAACTTGGAAATCGTAATGTATGATCATGGCTAGAATAGGAGAACCTGCTAGAGCCAGCTGTTGTTGTATACTTACTAATTTACTAATTTAGTTACCTCCCTGATTCCATTAATAAAGTCATCAAAACTTGCAGTTGCAGGTGTTCTGGTAGCAGTATTTTCTCTGAAAGGTTTCGTATAAAGTATCCCCTTTGTTGGTAACAGCTATGCTACCGACGGGGGCAAAGGATAATCAACTTCGTGATAGCAACAACCAAAAGGTCCACCCTCAACCCATGGAAGAAACAAACCAGAATCCAGAAGCCGTGGAAGCTGTGATATCCAAGATATTTACAAACATCTCCTCTCTCAAGTCAGCTTATATTCAGCTCCAAACTGCTCATACTCCCTATGACCCTGAAAAAATCCAGGCTGCTGATAAACTTGTAATTTCTGAGCTGAAGAATTTATCTGAACTCAAGCACTTCTACAGAGAAAACAACCCCAAACCAGTTTGCGTATCTCCTCAGGATTCTCGCTTAGCTGCAGAGATCCAAGAACAACAGAGTCTGCTGAAAACCTATGAGGTTATGGTAAAGAAATTCCAGTCTGAAATTCAGAATAAGGATTCTGAGATTCGTCAGCTGCAGCAGCAAATTGAAGAGGCAAACCAGAAGAGACTGAAACTGGAAAAGAATATAAAGCTTAGGGGCTTGTCTATGAAGGAATCTGAACACTCTGGAGAAGAAAATGGATTCTTCCCGGTGGATTTGACCCCTGAGCTCTTCACATCAGCTGTTGAATCTGCTTTCAAAGCTATTCATGATTTTTCTAAACCAATTATCAACATGTTGAAAGCTGCTGGCTGGGACCTTGATGCTGCTGCTGACTCAATTGAGCCCAATGTTGTTTATGCCAAGAGAGCTCACAAAAAGTATGCATTCGAGTCCTACATATGCCAGAGGATGTTCAGTGGGTTTCAACAGGAGGATTTCTCCATTAAACTAGATAATCTTACAGTCACTAAAGAGAGCTTCTTCCACCAGTATCTGGCTTTGAGGGAGATGGATCCATTGGACATGTTGGGCCAGAATCCTGATTCCGTGTTTGGAACATTTTGCAGGAGCAAGTACCTAGCTGTTGTTCATCCTAAGATGGAAGCTTCGTTCTTCGGAAATTTGGACCAGCGGAATTATGTAACGGGGGGTGGGCATCCTAGAACTCCATTCTACCAGGCCTTCCTAAAGTTGGCCAAAGCTGTTTGGCTTTTGCACAGGCTTGCTTATTCGTTCGACCCTAATGTGAAAATCTTTCAAGTTAAAAGGGGAAATGAATTCTCAGAGGTGTATATGGAAAGTGTAGTGAAGAATTTGATAATGGATGAAAATGACCAGAAACCTAAGGTTGGGCTAATGGTCATGCCTGGCTTTTGGATCAGCGGCAGTGTCATTCAGAGCCGAGTTTATCTTACTGGAATGAAGGTTAACGAGTAATTACTAGCACTGTGCAAGCCTTTGTTCCAATACAGCTTATTTAATATATAGTGTGCCGTTTTTCATTGTGATGTGTTGTTATTGCTGTACTTTTGTAATTGTAGTAATTGTATCACAATATAAGGAGCTCTTCATTTCTCTTGACCACTATCCTGTCTGTTTCCTCTGTCTGGGTTGATTCCATACAAGAATGCAACATCATGTCCATGATTTAAGATCACATTACGTTGTGTTGTTGTCTTCATGCAGATTTACCATAATTACTGCAGAGTAAATGTCAGGAAGAGGCCATAACTGTGAAAGGTAATATACTATGTGATCCTAATTCCTAGCTGTTTCCATTCCAGATTTGTAACTGGAACACCCCGTAGATATATACAGGCAGTCATTCTACACAAAAGATGTGTTTGTTGCTTATTGCAGATAATTGTCCATAAAATGCCAGCATATGTAGGAATCAGTTGGACAAGAAGCCTAGTCCAACTGCTCATCTCCGTTGAAACTTGTGAGTAACCAAACCATTTTATATTCTCTTCTCACTCCCTAGAAGGAACTTTATCAGGTTAAATTAATAGCACGTGTAATCAGAGGCAATGTTTTGAGGCCCAAAGGGAAATCAGGGTAAACATTAGAGAATTATTATATACAGAGATAAACATGGCAGTCTTAAGATAGACACTAGAGAATATGATAAAGAATATAGATATATTAATTAAAAGATATTCCAAGATTCAGCCCGTAGAAAAGCCACACCTTTGATTGATTTTGTAGGTTTGATTTTGCGGAGAAACAACTCAATCACATGAATATTTATTACTATCATTTTTTAAGAAATTAGTGAAAAAATGCTCTCAGCGTAAGCGAAGGACCATGTTGGCTTAACCAGCTTACACATCTAGTTGCAGTCGGCCGCGGGCATCGCCGGTTCCATGACATGCTACAAAACATTATTATTATAAGGTCAAATGGTTTTGTGTCTAGCCAAAACATTAGACGATGATGATCTTTGTATACTAAAATTTGTTTTTTCATTGTCGTAGTTCTACGAAGCTCTGAATAGTGCGCACTCTGCGGCAGTTTAACATAATATGACAGACAATTATTCATAAAATATGATCATATTTTATTCTACTTGCTTCACTACCTCGTTACATTTACAATTATTTGCTCTTAAGCTTAGCAATTGTATGTGACAAGCTCTTTGCAGTCTTCTATATATACTTCTTATTACTTCTTTTCTTTCTCTCAAGTCATAATTCAACGCCTCAAAAAATATTCACGTCCCCACCACCAATGGCCAAAACCAGCCTCTCCCTCTTGCTCTTCTTTATCTTCATCTTTTGCATAACTCACACGGTTGAACCATCATCATCATCCATGGCTAGAGCTAGACATTCGAGATATCCCAGAGCCAGGACATCTTTCATCGAGGCCTCGTGTATGACCACTCGTTATCCAGCCCTATGCCTTAAATGTCTCTCTCGCTACGCCAACTCCTCCAAGATTCATAACGCTCAACAACTCGCCCAAGTCGCCTTGACAGTGAGCCTGTACCGGGCACGTTACACGAGATCATACATGTTAAAGGTGGCTAAAGAGCTGGAGGCAATGAAAGCTAAGGAGTATCCAGCCGTGAGAGATTGCTTGCAACAAATAGAAGATAGCGTGATCCAGCTTAGCCAATCAATCAGGGAGCTTCGTCGATTGGAACCCAGAGCTGGGATGAGTGATGACATATTTTTGCACATAAATAATGTTGAGACTTGGGTTAGTGCTGCCCTGACAGATGCTAGCTTTTGCGTAGATGAGTTTCCAGGGCGTAGGATGAGTAAAATGAAGGCCACCATTAAGGGCAAGGTCTTGAACGTTGCGCAGCTAACAAGCAATGCCCTCGCCTTATTTCACCAATATGCTGCAAGGTATCGAGCTGCTGCCACTAAGAAGCTGCCATAATTAGGCTGTGCTCATCCTTTCAGCCTGCCTTTCTCTTTGTAATCTTGTTCTTGAGTTTCCTCGTCTTAATATGTAATGTTGATATATATAAAACAATATATGAATCTAATTATAATTCAATTGAAGTGTGAATATATGAAGTTTTGCTTAATATTATACCGTGGAAATCGAAAAAGTGACTTATCTTTTTCCTTTTAAGAAACTAAGAAAATAGATTACTCCCCCATTCTCTTCCTTTTTTTTTCAAAGATCTTCCTTTTCTTTTCCTGAAATGGATTTTCCTAATCTAAATTTAATGTTTACTTTATTTGCATTCGGGGTGATTGATAAGTCTATTTATTTGATATACCATGATATTATCACTCAAATGCACCAATACCTTATAGGTTGCGTGAAATGAACTCAATGTCTCTTACGTAAAATCTGTGAATAACGAAAACGTGTACTCGAAAAACCTTTCCCATAAGAATCCCGATGCAGCTCAACATCCGAATGTGGTTTTTTTTTTTGTTTTAATATTACAAGAGACCGAATGTAGATAGTAGATGATTAGTGTAAAAAGAAACGAGAAAATGTAAAAGGTAACAGAAAATTTTCTCATTTTATGTTATCACACGCTTGTGGGCCGCGTCCCACCTCATTTGGGTCCAAAAGAAAAAAAGCATCTACTTTCGTTTTGAGCCATAAAACCCCAATATTTTTCATTTGGGCCCAAAAGAAAAAAAATATCTACTTCTTTTTGAACCATACAACCCTAATATTTTTCATTCTCGAAGTCGAAGCCCAAATTCTGAAATTCATTGGCGAGCACCAGATCTGATTTTCAAATGGAGGGGGAAAGAAATTAGTCAAATTACTAACAAGACAAGATGAAAATAACAGACTGAGAGTATCCAATTTCAGTAAGAACTCCGACATTTCCTATCGCGCTTTATTGTCAAGAAGAGAAATCTTGGGCGAAATGGCGGCGATAGAAGAGACTCGGAAGAAAGAGGAAGCGGAAATTGCGTCGAACGAAGAAGAAGACGACGAACACGACTCGAAAGAACTGGTTCTACAAAGATACTTTCTCCAGGAGTGGAAACTGGTGAAATCTCTCTTAGATGACATCGTTTCGAACGGCCGCGTCTTGGATCCCTCCTCCGTCCACAGGATCCGATCCATAGTATACTCTCTCAATTTCTTCTTTCCTTTCATACCTAGTTTATAAGTTCGATTTCTAAGTATCGGCATTATTTTGTTTTTCCAGCTTGACAAGTATCAAGAACAAGGGCAATTGCTAGAACCCTACTTGGAAAGCATCGTTTCTCCTTTAATGTCCATCATCCGATCTAAAACAATGGAAGTGGGCGTTGATTCCAATGAAATTATTCAAATAATTAAGCCTATCTCCATCATTATCTATTCTCTTGTAACAGTTTCCGGTTACAAAGCTGTTATCAAGTTTTTCCCCCATCAAGTTTCGGATCTAGAACTCGCCGTTTCTCTCCTTGAGAAATGTCACACGTCATCTTCCGCTACATCATTAAGGCAAGAAAGTACAGGAGAAATGGAGGCAAAATGTGTGATGCTACTGTGGCTTTCAATTCTTGTTTTGGTTCCATTTGATATATCCTCTGTTGATACTAGCATTGCGAGTAGTGGTGGTAGCTTCGGTGAGAATGACTTGGCTCCTTTGGTGTTAAGAATAGTAGGGTTTTCTAAAGATTACCTTTCTAATGCCGGTCCAATGCGGACTATGGCTGGATTAGTCCTCTCAAAGCTTCTAACACGACCGGATATGCCTAAGGCTTTTGCCAGGTGTTTTATTAGACTTTCTTGGTTGGTTATTTTGCTGAAATTTAAGTAAACTGAGTTACTTGCTGTAAGCTAACCTGTTCTATGTTGTTACATTCTTTTCAGCTTTATTGAATGGACTCATGAGGTTTTATCCTCTACAATGGATGATGTTGTTAGTCATTTTCGGTTGATAGGTGTTGTAGAAGCCCTTGCTGCCATTTTTAAGGTTTGTCCTTGATGCTTCAATGTCTATAGACTATACTAACTTCAACATATAAAATAATTAACAAGGAGCATATGATATAAACTTTCCTCGTAGCTAATCAAGTAAAAGGGTACTCCAATTGTATCTTTTTAGATCTGTCAAGATTGAGAACTTAATGCTCTTGAAATTATTCTGTAGATCATTCATTTATGCTAAGAGAATTATCATCTATGGCATTTATCAAATTACCACTACTATTGCATTGCCTTCTTTGTCTTGCTATGTAATCCCATTTGTACTGTTTACTATAGCCAGGCTGGCAGCAGGAAAGTGTTGCTGGATGTTGTGCCCACTATATGGAGTGATGTATCTGTGTTGATCAAGTCAGGTACTGCTGCTAGGAGTCCTTTGCTTCGCAAGTATTTGATGAAGTTAACTCAGAGAATTGGACTTACTTGCCTCCCTCATCGCTCACCATCCTGGCGCTATGTGGTCAGTGTCCCTAAATGCTATACTTCCTGGTCCTGAACTTATATACCTGGTACTGCTTCACAGTTACGAAAAGTGTTCAATTTGTCTAAACAGCAAAATTCTGCTAATTTCTGCAAATTTGAAGTACCTGTAGCGAAGATCCCAAAGAGCTTGCATAGTTTCCATTAAAAGAATGATATATCTTCATTTTGAAGTATCTTTGATGGGTTTTCTCACCTTTCTGTTTACCTTTCATGTAGGGAAGAACCAGCTCACTTGGAGAGAATATGTCTCTAAATGCGTCCGGTGTGGTTCTGGACAACTCGAAATCAGAAGAAAATTCCAATTATCCTGAGGATGAAGATATGGATGTCCCAGAGGTCCTAGAAGAGATTATTGAGGTCTTACTTTCTGGATTGAAAGACACGGTATGTCTTAAGGGGTGAGATTCTGTTACGTGAACTTATTTTTTTCTAATTTGAACTAGTTCCAAGAAAAGCTTTACATGATGTTATCTCTAGACTTCAAGTTACCTTGTTAACTTCATCTCTCATCAATATGTTTTCTATGGGCATTCTTGGTCTTTCCATAATGTAATCTAGTCCTTCAATTTAAACTTCAAAACCTTCATTTGAAGAGTTTTGGGTATAATACAGAGGTAGGCACTCTTGAAATGTTGTAAATATGAAATTTTCACATCTAGAACAAGCAATCTAAAATGGTCCAGTTGTTGAAGCTGTAAGATAATATTGCAGGACAAGCATGTAACCAAGCAATAGATAAAGTTTTCGACATGAACTGATGGATTCTTTGAGATGAGCTAGGCGTTTATCTTCTCTCGTTTAGACTGCTTGTTTGATTGTGAGAGATTGGCATGTAGGACACTGTCGTTCGCTGGTCTTCTGCAAAAGGTATAGGCCGTGTAACTTCACGTTTAACATCTGTGCTCTCAGAGGAGGTCTTGTCATCTGTATTGGAGCTGTTTTCGCCGGGTGAGGTATGCTGGTGCTGTTGCTCACTCTTTTGTCTTAATCTCCCCTAATGAGATGGCTGATTTGATATCTTATGCATTCTGGCAATACCACATTTTATAATATGAAAATTTCTTCTTCTGAAATTATCCACGAACCATTTTAGGCTGTAGAGTATAGGAGTCCTGATATGTACTGATTTTCCAGGGAGATGGTTCGTGGCATGGGGGTTGCTTGGCATTGGCCGAACTGGCACGGAGAGGGTTGCTCTTACCTACCAGTCTCCCAAAAGTTGTACCTGTTGTTATAAAGGTTGTGATTTTTATGGTTGTAAAATTCCATCCCTGATGATAATTGCATGTGTGAGCCTGGTTGACTTATTTGCTGATTACAAGCAGTCTTTTTGACAGGCCTTACATTATGATGTTCGAAGAGGTCCACATAGTGTTGGATCTCATGTACGTGATGCTGCTGCCTACGTTTGTTGGGCATTTGGTCGTGCATATTATCATACAGATATGAGAAATGTATTGGAACAGCTTGCTCCACACTTATTAACTGTGGCATGCTACGACCGTGAGGTATCTGCCTATTTTGTCTTGTGTCGTAATATCTATTGTAATTATGGACATAATAATTGCATTGATATGTTTTCTTCATGCTGATCAGGTTAACTGTAGAAGAGCTGCTGCTGCTGCTTTTCAGGAGAATGTTGGAAGACAGGGGAATTACCCCCATGGCATTGACATAGTGAATACTGCGGACTACTTTTCACTTTCATCGCGAGTGAACTCTTACATTCATGTTGCTGTGTTTATTGCTCAGTTTGATGGGTATCTTCATCCATTTGTGGATGAGCTTCTGCATAACAAGATCTGTCACTGGGTATGATCTGAACTTTATGTTAATGATATGTCGTCTTCAAACTTCATCATTTTGAAGGTGGAAATATATGTTCATTGAGGGATTCTAGATTTTCTTGATGGACCATATGCTGCCACTTCTTTTTAAATCACATAGGAATTTGTTTGGGTTTGATATGGAAAGACTTATAGTGGCATGTGGCATTCACCGTGATTTTTTGTTTGGTCATTTCTGCATGAATTATTCTAGTGGCCATTGTCTCATTGATCATAAATTCATCATTACCATTTTCTTTCTTTGCTTATTTTGACATTTGATATGCGATAGTTTGTAGATGATTTATTCATGAATTGTAATTGACTTCTTCAGGATAAAGGCTTGAGGGAGCTTGCTTCAGAGGCACTTTATGCTCTTGTCAAATATGATGCTGCATACTTTGCAAACTTTGTTCTGGAGAAGTTAATTCCCTTGACACTATCATCTGATTTATGCACACGTCATGGTGCAACCTTAGCAGCTGGAGAACTTGTTTTGGCTTTGCATCATTGTGGATATGATCTTCCCAGTGGTAGGCCACTTCTCTGACCCTAAATATATCATTAAATAGACCAGAGTTTTTGAGGGTTTGATTACATATGTATTTGGTTCCATGTTTCAGGTTATTCTTATTTGTTCATAGTTCTATAACACCTTTAAAATGGACTAGTGTCACAAATTGAGATTTCTGAGGGTGCATCTTGATGTTTTCTTGTGTAACACAATGTTCAGGAAACATTTTGTCAACAAATTAGAAATTAAGAATGTTTCTGATAGCAAGATTTTATATTTGTAAATGCTTGGTTAGTAAATATCACTTGCTGATTGGGAGTAAGCTTTGGTAGGTTGAGCTGAGTCATTAGTATTCTATGGTGTTGGATAATGGGGGAATTAAAGCCAGATGCGTCAGAGCCCTCTTATGCTCCAGCAAGACTGAGAAAATCAATTTACTTAAACTATGGTCTTGTGACTTTTGTCTGCTGCTTTCTTTTGTCATATACTAAATATGCCATACCTCTTCGTTGCTTGTGCTTTCTAGTAGTTGTTATTTTGTTCAAGCTTGTAAATTTAGAAACTAAGGCTTAGTTTTCCCTGCTTTCAGATAAACAGAAACAAGTTTCTGGTATTGTCCCTGCTATTGAAAAAGCACGCCTTTATCGGGGGAAGGGTGGAGAAATAATGCGTGGAGCTGTTTCCCGGTTTATTGAATGCATCTCATATTCTCACATATCTTTGTCAGAGAAAACAAAACGAGGTTTGCTTGATACCCTTAACGAGAATTTGAGACACCCTAACTCCCAGATTCAGGTGCTGCTTTTGTGCCATGAGATGTCTTTTCCCCCTTAATTGATTTGTTTACTTGAATTGAGAATCATATTATTTGATGTACAGAACGCTGCTGTGAAAGCCCTACAAGAATTTGTACAAGCATACCTTGTTTCCACGGATAATAAAGTTGCTATAAGTATGACATCAAAGTACCTGCAACTCCTAAGTGATCCAAATGTGGCTGTAAGAAGAGGATCTGCAATTGCATTAGGTGTTTTACCCTACGAATTGTTGGCTAATCAGTGGAGGGATGTGCTTTTGAAGCTTTGCATCTCTTGTAAAATTGAGGTGCATTTGCTACTAGTTCTTAGTGTGATTAATTTTCTTACTTAAACAAGTGTGGATGGTTGATTGATGTAAGTCTATGTGCAGGAAAACCCTGAGGATAGAGATGCTGAAGCACGGGTTAATGCTGTCAAAGGACTTATATCTGTTTGTGAGACACTAACTCATGCAAGAGAACATTCTAATATCCTTAGTCCAGAGGATGAGGCGTCTCTATTTAATCTCATAAAAAATGAGGTGATGGTTAGTTTGTTCAAAGCTCTTGATGACTATTCTGTCGACAATAGAGGCGATGTAGGTTCTTGGGTTCGTGAGGCAGCTATGGAAGGCCTTGAAAGATGCACTTATATCCTCTGTAAGAGAGATTCTCTGAGTTACACCTCCAATTCAGACATGTCTGATTCTATGTCAAAGCTACCTGATAGTGATCCTCATGAAGAGAATCAAATGTGTTCACTTTTTGACGCAAATCTTGCTACCAATTTAGTGGGAGGAATTGCTAAGCAAGCTGTGGAAAAGATGGATAAATTAAGAGAAGTGGCTGCAAAGGTTCTCCAAAGGATTCTGTACCACAAGGAAGTGTTCATTCCTTTCATACCTTACAGGGAAAAGATAGAAGAACTTGTTCCCAATGAAGCAGATTTAAAATGGGGAGTGAGTAGTTATGTCTCACTTCTTGTCCAGTTTGCTCCACAAGTACTTTTAGATCTTGCATTAAAATGCCATTATATGCCTGCTTGTAGGTACCTACCTTTTCATATCCACGTTTTCTGCGATTGCTGAAGTTCAATTGTTACAGTAGATCAGTGCTGTCTGGCTTAGTTATTTCAGTTGGTGGCTTGCAAGATTCTTTGAGGAAGGCATCACTGTCTGCATTGTTGGAGTATCTTGAGATGGATGAAGATATTAATAAAGAATCCAAGTTGTACAAGTTATCAATTGACATCCTTTGGATTCTCCAAGAGTATAAACGATGTGATAGGGTTATTGTACCCACTTTGAAGGTAACTGATCCCTCTTTACACACACACACAAAAACTTAAATCAAGGACTATTATGTATATCTGTTTCAAAACTGGCTGCCTACCATGGGTATAATAGAGGGAATGAATTGATTGTTGCAGACAATTGAGATTCTATTCAGCAGAAAGATTTTCTTGGATATGGAGGTTAGTTTTGCTCTCTTGCTTTTGCTCCTAACTTCTAGAGTTGATACTTTTAGTCTTTGATTGTTCAGTGCATTTATTACTGGCTTTTACTGCTCGATTACCAAAACATGCCACTTGTGTTCCATGTTTTTATATTTATCAAATTAGCATCTCATACCCTAGATGCAACTGACTATAAGGATGGCTTTTTTGTAAGCAGTCATATTATAATTGGCTGAGCTTTCTTTCATAAATTTGGTGGATCAAAAATATTATAATTTTTTGTAAGCAGTCATATTATAATTTTTTTGTAAGCAGTCATCTTTTTTGGAACACATTCTAAATTTTACAACTTGACTTTCAATTTATAGGCTCATACTGCAGTCTTCTGTGCTGGTGTTTTGGATTCTCTGGTAGTTGAATTGAGAGGCTCAAAGGACTTCTCAAAGTTATATGCAGGCATTGCAATACTTGGATATATTTCTTCAGTTTTAGATCCAATCAACTTCCGGGCTTTTTCTCATCTTCTCACGTTCCTTGGCCATCGGTACCCTAAGGTTAGTTGGTGATTGGACTGTTGAATTATAACTTTTTGCTCATAGATGAAATGATTGCAGCTTACTTGATGCAACACCTACAAAGGTCTACTTGATTGGCAATTGTGCTGTAGTCTCTTTTTCCTAGTTGTTTGGTTTCTAAACTCGTTTCTGTATCCACCAGATTCGCAAAGCTTCTGCTGAACAAGTTTACCTTGTCTTGCTGCAAAATGGAAGTCTAGTGTCCGAGGAAAAAACAGATAAGGCACTTGAAATTATTTCTGAAACTTGCTGGGATGGTGAAATGGAAACAGCAAAGCTTAAGAAGTTGGAGTTATATGAAATTGTTGGTCTGGATGTTGGACCGCTGAAAACTACTGGGAAGGTACCAAACCAGGAGGTTAAGAAATCTGCAGCTCCAGATGAGAATGAATCGTACTCCTCATTGGTGGAGTCATCTGGCTTTTGATTGCTGCATCTGCAAGAGGGGGCCAGTTTCAAGTCCTTTCCTGTTGTAATTTTTGGTTTAAGTTTTAATCTGCTGTAATTTTTAGTTCCCGTTGTAATGCCATACAACACTAGCATACATTTTAAACTTTGAATGTGAATGTTGATTGCTTGTAAACTGCTTGATAAAATTGCTTCTCTAGGCAAATTAACTGATAAGAGTGATGTCTATCCGTTCGGTGTTGTGCTGCTGGAGCTTCTATTGGGAGAAAGCCGGTTTGTCTCAGTTAAATGGGCTACACAATATGAGGTAGCCTCCTCATTTTCCATAATCCTATCTCATCAATCCCAGAATTCGAATCCTTAACCTCCCACAAAGAATCCCAAATTTCGTTGGAATGTCTACTTGTTAATGTAGAAAGCTTTAAGTTAATTATAAAAGTTAGACAAATTCCTTTTTTTCTACTTTAAGAACAAAAGTTAGAAAAATTCAATTAGAGGGAAAATCAACCAAAAAGAAAAGAAAATGAAATCCCAAAGGAAAATCATAGTAGCCATAGTGATGGTTTTGGTCTATGTAATTAATCGTCAAAATGATTGAAGGATTTTAGTAAAAAATCGTGGTGTTTAGTACATGATTTAGGCTAACATTTTGCGAAATCTGACCCGACTTAATTTTTTGCCACGATACTCATAAAAATATATAATTCAACGCCAAAAAGATTAAAAGGCTTTTCACGCTTTTAATATCGTTTTTTCCATTTTTTTTTCATAAATTAATTTCTTATTAAATCGAAACAAGATTCAGATGCTGGTAAAAACAAATCCTTAAATCCAATGTGGTTGAGATTTGGTAAGATGAATATAGATATTTCAATAAGTCTTGGCGCCAAAAATCAGGCAAAACTGAGCCGGGACCCCGGAACGCGTTTTTAGCCTAAAATTTTGCAAAAACTGGCCCGACTCAATTTCAAGCTAAAATACTCAAAAAAATATGTAATTCAATGCCAAAATGATTGAAGGGCTTTTCATGCTTCTAATATCATTTTCCCATTTTTTTACGTATCAATTTCTAATTAAATCGAAATTGGTTTCAGATGATCGTAAAAACTAATCCTTAAATCCAATGTGGTTGAGATTTAGTAGATTAATATAAATATTTTAATGAAGTCTTGGCGCCAAAAATCAGGCAAAACTGAGTCGGGGCCCCGGAACGCGGTTTTAGACAAAAACCGTGATGGTTAGTATACGATTTCAGCTAAAATTTTGCAAAAACTAACCCGACTCAATTTCTAGCTAAAATACTCATAAAAAATATTTAATTCAATGCCAAATTGAAGGGCTTTTCATGCTTCTAATATTGTTTTTCCATTTTTTTCGTATCAATTTCTAATTAAATCGAAATTGGTTTCAAATGCTCGTAAAAACAAATCCTTAAATCCAATGTGGCTGAGATTTGGATAGATGAATTTACACATTTCAAGGAGTCTAGGCGCCAAAAATCAATCAAAACTAAATCGGGGCTCCGAAACGCGTTTTTTTATTAAAAAAAACCATGATAGATTGTAAACGGTTTTGGCTAAAATTTTGCAAAAACTGAACCGACTGAATTTTTGGCCACAGTACTCATAAAAATTATATACTTCAACATCAAAAAGATTGAAGGGCTTTTCACGCTTCTAATGTCGTCTTTCCCCTTATTTCCGTATTAATTTCTAATTAAATCGAAACAAGATTCAGTGCTCGTCAAAACAAATCCTTAAATCCAACGTGGTTGAGATTTGGTTAGATGAATATAGATATTTCAATGAGTCTCGGCGCCAAAAATCAGGCAAAACTAAGCCGAGGCCTCGGAACACGTTTTTAGCAAAAAACCGTGATGTATACGATTTCATCAAAAATTTTGCAAAAATTGACCCAGCTGAATTTCAGGCTAAAATACTCATAAAAAAATATGTAATTCAATGCCAAAATGATTGAAGAGTTTTTCATGCTTCAAAGATCAATTTTCCATTTTTTTCTGTATCAATTTCTAATTAAATTGAAATTTGTTTCAGATGCTTGTAAAAATAAATCTTTAAATCCAATGTGGTTGAGATTTGTTTAGATGAATATAGATATTTCAATGAGTCTTGGCGCCAAAAATCAGGCAAAACTGAGTCGGGGCCACGGAACGCGTTTTTAGCCAAAAACCGTGATGGTTAGTATGCGATTTCGGCTAAAATTTTGCAAAAACTGACAAAACTCAATTTTTAGCTAAAATACTCATAAAAAAATATGCAATTCAATGCCAAAATTATTGAAGGGATTTTCATGCTTCTAATATCGTTTTCCCATTTTTTTCCGAATCAATTTCACATTAAATCGAAATTTGTTTCAGATGCTCGTAGAAACAAATCCTTAAATTCAATGTGGTTGAGATTTGGTTAGATGAAAATAGATATGTCAATGAGTATTGGCGCCAAAAATCAGGCAAAACTGAGTCGGGGCCCCTAAACACGTTTTTAGCCAAAAACCGTGATGATTAGTATACGATTTCGGCTAAAATTTTGCAAAAACTGACATGACTCAATTTATGGCTAAAATACTCATAAAAAAGCTGTAATTCAATGCCAAAATGATTGAAGAGATTTTCATGCTTCAAATATCGTTTTTCCATTTTTTTCGCATCAATTTCTAATTAACTCGAAATTTATTTTAGATGCTCGTAAAAACAAATCCTTAAATACAATGTAGTTGAGATTTGTTTGGATGAATATAGATATATCAATGAGTCTTGGCGCCAAAAATCTGCCAAAACTGAGTCGGGGCCCCGGAACGCGTTTTTAGCCAAAAACAGTGATGGTTAGTATACGATTTTGGCTAAAATTTTGCAAAAACTGACCAAACTCAATTTATAGCTGAAATACTCATAAAAAAATTTGTAATTCAATGCCAAAATGATTGAAGGGCTTTTCATGCTCCTAATATCGTTTTTCCCTTTTTTTCCGAATCAATTTCTAATTCAATCGAAATTTGTTTCGGAAGCTCGTAAAAACAAATCCTTAAATCCAATATGGTTGGGATTTGTTTAGATGAATATAGATATGTCAATGAATATTGGCGCCAAAAATCAGCCAAAACTAAGTCGGGGCCCCGTAACTCGTTTTTAGCCAAAAACATTGATGTTTAGTATACGATTTTGGCTAAAATTTTGCAAAAACTGACCAAACTCAATTTCTAGCTAAAATACTCATAAAAAAATATGTAATTCAATGCCAAAATGATTGAAGGGCTTTTCATGCTTCTAATATCGTTTTTCCATTTTTTTTCCGAATCAATTTTTAATTAAATCGAATTGTTTCAGATGCTCGTAAAAAGAAATCCTTAAATTCATTGTGGTTGAGATTTGGTTAGATGAATATAGATATTTCAATTAGTCTTGGAGCCAAAAATCAGGCAAAACTGAGCCAGGGCTCCTGAACGCTTTTTTAGCCAAAAACCGTGATGATTAATATACAATTTCGGCTAAAATTTTGCAAAAACGGATCCGACTCAATTTTTTACTGAAATACTAATAAAAATTATGTAATTCAATGCCCACATGATTGAAGGGCTTCTCATGCTTCTAAAATCGTTTTTCCATTTTTTTCGAATAAATTTCTACTTAAATCGAAATTGGTTTCAGATGCTCGTAAAAACACATACTTAAATCCAATGTGGTTGAGATTTGGTTTGATGAATATGGATATTTCAATGAGTCTTGGCGCCAAAAATCAGGCAAAACTGAGCCGGGGCCCCTAAACACGTTTTTAGCCAAAAACTGTGATGATTAGTATACGATTTCGGCTAAAATTTTGCAAAAACTGACTCGACTCAATTTCTGGCTAAAATACTCATAAAAAAATTTGTAATTCAATGCCAAAATGATTGAAGAGATTTTCATGCTTCAAATATCGTTTTTCCATTTTTTTCCGTATCAATTTCTAATTAACTCGAAATTTGTTTCAGATACTCGTAAAATCAAATCCTTAAATCCAATGTGGTTGAGATTTGTTTGGATGAATATAGATATGTCAATGAATCTTGGCGCCAAAAATCAGGCAAAACTGAGTCGGAGCCCCGGAACGCGTTTTTAGCCAAAAACCGTGATTGTTAGTATACGATTTTGGCTAAAATTTTGCAAAAACTGACCAAACTCAATTTCTAGCTAAAATACTCATAAAAAAATATGTAATTCAATGCCAAAATGATTGAAGGGCTTTTCATGCTTCTAATATCGTTTTTCCATTTTTTTCCGAATCAATTTTTAATTAAATCGAAATTTGTTTCAGATGCTCGTAAAAACAAATCCTTAAATTCAATGTGGTTGAGATTTGGTTAGATGAATATAGATATGTCAATTTGTCTTGGCGCCAAAAATCAGCCAAAACTGAGTCGGGGCCCCGGAACGCGTTTTTAACCAAAAACAGTGATGGTTAGTATACGATTTCGGCTAAAATCTTGCAAAAACTTACTCGACTCATACTCATAAAAAAAATATGTAATTCAATGCCAAAATGATTGAAGTGCTTTTCATGCTACTAATATCGTTTTTCCATTTTTTCCGTATCAATTTCTAATTAAATCGAAATTGGATTTAGATGCTCGTAAAAACAAATCCTTAAATCCAATGTGGTTGAGATTTGTTTAGATGAAAATAGATATGTTAAAGAGTCTTGGCGCCAAAAATCAGGCAAAACTGAGTCGGGGCCCTTAAACACGTTTTTAGCCAAAAACCGTGATGGTTAGTATACGATTTTGGCTAAAATTTTGCAAAAACTGACCAAACTCAATTTCTAGCTAAAATACTCATAAAAAAATATGTAATTCAATGCCAAAATGATTGAAGGGCTTTTCATGCTTCTAATATCGTTTTTCCATTTTTTCCGAATCAATTTCTAATTAAATCGAAATTTGTTTCGGATGCTCGTAAAAACAAATCCTTAAATCCAATATGGTTGAGATTTGTTTAGATGAATATAGATATGTCAATGAGTCTTGGCGCCAAAAATCAGGCAAAACTGAGTCGGGGCCCTTGAACGCGTTTTTAGCCAAAAACCAGTGATGGTTAGTATACGATTTTGGCTAAAATTTTGCAAAAACTGACCAAACTCAATTTCTAGCTAAAATACACATAAAAAAATATGTAATTCAATGCCAAAATGATTGAAGGGCTTTTCAAGCTTCTAATATCGTTTTTCCATTTTTTTTTCCGAATCAATTTCTAATCAAATCGAAATTTGTTTCGGATGCTCGTAAAAACAAATCCTTATATTCAATGTGGTTGAGATTTGGTTAGATGAATATAGATATGTCAATGAGTCTTGGCGCAAAAAATCAGCCAAAACTGAGTCGGGGTCCCGGAACGCGTTTTTAGCCAAAAACAGTGATGCGATTTCGGCTAAAATTTTGCAAAAACTGACCCGACTCAATTTCTGGCTAAAATACTCATAAAAAAATATGTAACTCAATGCCAAAATGATTGTAGGGCTTTTCATGCTTCTAATATCGTTTTCCATTTTTTTCCGTATCAATTTCTAATTAAATCGAAATTGGTTTCAGATGCTCGTAAAAACAAATCATTAAATCCAATGTAGTTGAGATTTGTTTAGATGAAAATAGATATGTCAATGAGTCTTGGCGCCAAAAATCAGGCAAAACTGAGTCGGGGCCCCTAAACACGTTTTTAGCCAAAAACCGTGATGGTTAGTATACGATTTTGGCTAAAATTTTGCAAAAACTGACCAAACTCAATTTCTAGCTAAAATACTCATAAAAAAATATGTAATTCAATGCCAAAATGATTGAAGGGCTTTTCATGCTTCTAATATCGTTTTTCCATTTTTTTCCGAATCAATTTCTAATTAAATCGAAATTTATTCGTAAAAACAAATCTTCAAATCCAGTATGGTTGAGATTTGTTTAGATGAATATAGATATGTCAATGAGTCTTGGGGACAAAAATCAGCCAAAACTAAGTCGGGGCCTCGGAACGCATTTTTAGCCAAAAACAGTGATGTAGTATACGATTTTGGCTAAAATTTTGCAAAAACTGACCAAACTCAATTTCTATCTAAAATACACATAAAAAAATATGTAATTAAATGCCAAAATAATTAAAGGGCTTTTCAAGCTTCTAATATCGTTTTTCCATTTTTTCCGAATCAATTTCTAATTAAATCGAAATTGGTTTCAGATGCTCGTAAAAACAAATCATTAAATCCAATGTAGTTGAGATTTGTTTAGTTGAAAATAGATATGTCAATCAGTCTTGGCGCCAAAAATCAGGCAAAACTGAGTCGGGGCCCCGGAACTCGTTTTTAGCCAAAAACCGTGATGGTTAGTATACGATTTTGGCTAAAATTTTGCAAAAACTGACCAAACTCAATTTCTAGCTAAAATACTCATAAAAAAATATGTAATTCAATGCCAAAATGATTGAAGGGCTTTTCATGCTTCTAATATCGTTTTTCCATTTTTTTTTCCGAATCAATTTCTAATCAAATCGAAATTTGTTTCGGATGCTCGTAAAAACAAATCCTTATATTCAATGTGGTTGAGATTTGGTTAGATGAATATAGATATGTCAATGAGTCTTGGCGCCAAAAATCAGCCAAAACTGAGTCGGGGTCCCGGAACGCGTTTTTAGCCAAAAACAGTGAATACGATTTCGGCTAAAATTTTGCAAAAACTGACCCGACTCAATTTCTGGCTAAAATACTCATAAAAAAATTATGTAATTCAATGCCAAAATGATTGTAAGACTTTTCATGCTTCTAATATCGTTTTCCCTTTTTTTCCGTATCAATTTCTAATTAAATCGAAATTGGTTTCAGATGCTCGTAAAAACAAATCATTAAAGCCAATGTGGTTGAGACTTGTTTAGATGAAAATAGATATGTCAATGAGTCTTGGCGCCAAAAATCAGGCACAACTGAGTCGGGTCCCTTAAACAGGTTTTTAGCCAAAAACCGTGATGGTTAGTATACGATTTTGGCTAAAATTTTGCAAAAACTGACCAAACTCAATTTCTAGCTAAAATACTCATAAAAAAATATGTAATTAAATGCCAAAATAATTAAAGGGCTTTTCAAGTTTCTAATATCGTTTTTCCGTTTTTTCCGAATCAATTTTTAATTAAATCGAAATTTGTTTCAAATGCTCGTAAAAACAAATCCTTAAATCCAATGTAGTTGAGATTTGTGTAACTGAAAATAGATATGTCAATGAGTCTTGGCGCCAAAAATCAGGCAAAACTGAATCGGGGCCCCCAAACACGTTTTTAGCCAAAAACCGTGATTGTTAGTATACGATTTTTGCTAAAATTTTGTAAAAACTGACCAAAATGATTGAAGGGCTTTTTATGCTTCAAATATCGTTTTTCCATTTTTTTCCGAATCAATTTCTAATTAAATCGAAATTTGTTTCGAATTCTCGTAAAAACAAATCCTTGAATCCAATATGGTTGGGATTTGTTTAGATGAATATAGATATGTCAATGAGTCTTGGCGCCAAAAATCAGCCAAAACTAAGTCGGGGCCCCAAAACTCATTTTTAGCCAAAAACCGTGATGTAACAGTATACGATTTCGGCTAAAATTTTGCAAAAACTGACCCGACTCAATTTTTGGCTAAATTACTCATAAAAAAATATGTAATTCAATGCCAAAATGATTGTAGGGTTTTTCATGCTGCTAACTATATGAGCACTACTGAATATGCAACTATATGGCCCCTACTGAATATGCAACTATATGGCCCCTACTGAATATGCAACTATATGGCCCCTACTGAATATGCATATGGCCCCTACTGAATATGCAACTATATGGCCCCTACTGAATATGCAACTATATGAGCCCTACTGAATATGCAACTACATAAGCCCTACTGAATATGCAACTATATGGCCCCTACTGAATATGCAACTATATGGCCCCTACTGAATATGCAACTATATGACCCCTATATGAGCAACTATATGAGCCCCTACTGAATATGCAACTATATGGCCCCTACTGAATATGCAACTATATGGCCCCTACTGAATATGCAACTATATGAGCCCTACTGAATATGCAACTACATAAGCCCTACTGAATATGCATTTATATGGCTCCTACTGAATATGCATTTATATGGCTCCTTCTGAATATGCAACTATATGGCCCCTAATGAATATGCAACTATATGCGCCCTACTGAATATGCAACTATATGGCCCCTACTGAATATGCAACTATATGAGCCGCCCCTACTGAATATGCAACTATATGAGCCCGCCCATACTGAATATGCAACTATATGAGCCTGCCCCTACTGAATATGCAACTATATGGCCCCTACTGAATATGCAACTATATGGCCCCTACTGAATATGCAACTATATGAGACCTACTGAATATGCAACTATATGAGCCCTACTGAATATGCATCTATATGAGCCCTACTGAATATGCAACTATATGAGCCCTACTGAATATGCAACTATATGGCCCTACTGAATATGCAACTATATGGCCCCTACTGAATATGCAACTACATGAGCCCTACTGAATATGCAACTACATGAGCCCTACTGAATATGCAACTACATGAGCCCTACTGAATATGCAACTATATAGCCCCTACTGGATATGCAACTATATGGCGCCTACTGCATATGCAACTATATGCGCCCTACTGAATATGCAACTATATGGCCCCTACTGAATATGCAACTATATGAGCCCTACTGAATATGCAACTATAAGGCCCCTACTGAATATGCAACTATATGAGCCCTACTGAATATGCAACTATATGAGCCCTTACTGAATATGCAACTATATGAGCTCCTACTGAATATGCAACTATATGAGCCATACTGAATATGCAACTACTGAATATGCAACTATATGACTGAATATGAGACTATATGACCCGTACTAAAACATGAAAGAAAAAATCTAAAACCTTTAACATGTGTGCACTTTTAAGTCAAAGAATTGGGTCTTCAAATGGGGAATGACCTTTTCAGATCTCAGAATAGATATTGCAGCAGCAGCAGCAGCAACAGCAGTAGCAGCCATTAAATGTAACCCTCATTCACTACATGATGTAACCCCAAACAGTTATAACAAACGGAAAATATAAAAACTGTTGCTTTTTTTTTTTTTCTAAACAAATCAAACAAGCATTTAACTCTTTGTGAGATGCACTGAGGAGAGCCAAATTATGGTTCCAAGGCATGCAACGATTGTGAGGTTACCCCGATATTGAAGAGTAGGAAGGTAGTCCCCAACAACAGATATATTTACTGCAGCGCATAGTGACAAAACACCTACAAATTGAAAACATTAATTAAGAAATAAAAGATTATGAAATAAAAAAATAATTAAATGGATAAATTAGTAAGGAATCAAAGACGAAATCCTAATAAGCATTAATTTCCCAATCAAACGTTACATATCACGATAATCAAGAAAATGAAAGGAGAGACAGAGAAAATGAATCAGACAAAGTTGTCCTAATATCAGAGATAAAATCACAATAAGCGTTAAAATCACATTAAGAATGATATGTGGTAATTTTTATCCTCAAAACCGAAAAGATCAACAAGAAAATATTAAATATCCGAAACCCTAAATTATGTATATAAAAATTAGCGATGAAAATCTAAACAGCATTAGTTGCCTAATCAAAGCATCAAACGCTAAATATTAAGATAATCAAGAAAACAAAAGGAGAGAGAGAGAACAATCGAATAGATAAATCAGTCTTAAAATCGAAGATAAAATCAAAATAAGCATCAAAATCACGAAAAGAATGATATGCAGCAATTCCTATTCTCAAAACCAAAGAAAAATTAAGTCAAAGAGATTAAAAAAGAAAAAAAGATATATGCCTGTCCAATTGACTGAGGAAAACTGACAGCAACAGGAAAACATCATGACAGTAGAAAAGGCAGAAATAAGAGCAAGTGACAAGTACTGACCTCTATTTCGGATAAGTAAGCCTCATTTTCTTCATTTTTAAATTTCAAAGCATCAGAAAGCTTAGACTTGTCCCTGAAAAAACAACATATTTAATAATTATTAGATGCTTTTTATAAACTTTTGGTTTGACAAAACTCCTAGAAGATACGAAGCAACTACACTAATACCAGGAATATTAATCAAGAATATTTATATCTTGGCTAATGAGAATGATTACAGAATACGAAAAAGCAGCCTAGCACAAATTTGGCCTAAGGCAGATATGGCAATGGCATGTTGCTGTAAATGTTTACAATATCTGATTGCTAAAAACATAAAAGAAAAGGGACATTGAAATGAGAAATTAAATGGGAGACATTCAAATAGGAAAGCATTAGCAGTCCAATATTATCATGTTACTAGAAACTGGAAACCAAATAAAGTGTAACCTCTTAAAAGCCTCTAGTTTCTGTCGTAAGTCAGCAATTTCAGCTTCTGCAGCAACCAACCTTTATTGGGACATAGCTTCGGCTTCATTGGCTGTCTTAACACGTAATTCCAAATTTTGCTCATCAAAAGAGGATTTCAAACTTTGAACATGAGCCCATGCCTTGTATTCTGAGTCTCTCGATTCCAAAACATCTCTTCAATCACAGTAAAAAAAAATCAGGAATCCGGAAATCCACATCGCTAATCTACCAAATTAAGCTTGCAAGATCAGCACTTCCACTCATGATATGAAATCATGAAAGGTAACATATCAAACCAGTATAATGCTCTAGTTTCCAAAGCAATATATAATAAGATGGGAATTAACTGCAGAAGATAATAAAGACAGCATCCTGTATTTGCAACCTTGAATCAGTAGACTTACGTCTATACATCTCCAATATCAACTTTAGACTCGTTTCAATCTTTATATTTTTCCCCCTGGTTCTTTGATTGCCTCTTCCAGCTTAGCTTCAATTATCTTTCTTTCATCAATATGTCGCTGTATCTCTGTCCCCAGATGAGAAGCTCTAGAATCAGAAACTGCCAATGATCTCCCAAAAACATCATCCATGTCCATTTTCACACTCAACTCCTTTTCTCTCCAAGCCAGGCTATCTTTCTCAACCTAAAAGTTTTAGAAAATAAGCAATCGTCAGCACTGCAATTGTATGCCCTCAGCACAAAAGACAGATAAAAGCCAGATTATGGTTCCAAGGCATGCGAAGAATGTGAGGTTACCACCAATATTGAAGAGTATGAAGGTAAGCCCCAACAGCAGATGTAATCAGTGCAGCGCATAGGGTCAAAACACCTGTAAAATGAAAACATTAATTAAGAAATAAAAGATTATGAAACAAAAAATAATAATTGAATAAATTAGCAACGAATCAAACGTTACATATCAAGATAATAAAAAATATGAGACCTCTTAAATGCCAAAAGAATTCACATAATAAACAAATCAAATCCTAAGGTCTAGAATTCGCATTACTAAAGTCTGAAGAATTCACAGCCATAGAATTTACCCTAGGTTGCCCTAGTGCGTCGTCAGACTTCTTAAAACAATAAACAAATCAAATCCTAAGGTCTAGAGAATGATGGGGTGTTGCAGTTGTTACCTTCGATTGGAAGAAGAGGAAGAAAGAAACGGTGAAGAGGTAGGCCCACGGCCAACGCCCTTAGCGTAAGGGCCTGAGGACATCCGCTACTGATTAAATCTGGCCGATCGCCCAGATTTTCGATATTGTTGCTCGCTTTCATCGGCCCTTCATTGATTGAAGGACATATATATGCAACCCTTGAATCCTTCTACTATTTCCCATTTTCGTAATGTTCTTCGTTTTTTTCCATCTCTGATCCAAACAAATCTACAAATTCAAACAAAGAATAATCAATTATAACATTCAAACAAAACCGCAATGAGATGTGAAGAATTAGGGTTCGATCAAGCGTACCTGTGAACTCAAAAGAGTCTGCAGAGAGAAAGAGAGGGAAAAAAAAGGAAAATTAGTATTTTTTGCTGGGTTGTAATGTCGATAGCAGAGGAATCAGCAAAAATAAAAATGGTAAAACATATTCTGGCAAAGAATTCAAGAAATAAGAAAAGGAGAAACAAGAAATTATCACATGGATCAAATCGGCCAAACAAAAAATAAAATAGGGATCTAATCGTGGAGCAAATAACATACTGAAACTTCTCAAACACTCCACTATTATATATCTTGGGCCTCGTGCTTTGCCAACTGGCATTTGGGCTCAATTTATTTTACGGATATTAGTCTTCATAAATTTGGACTGAAGCCCAAAATATATTTTTTGGTCAAGAAATGCCTAAACATTACCATAGGGTCTTTTATCATTCCCCAACCATTGACATCGTTACCCCCATTAAACCACCCCTCTTCAGCTCACTCCTCAAAGACCCTAAATTCATTTTCAATTTTATTCATTCGCTTCTATTAGGCGTAAATTGAAACTAAATTGAGCTTGCATTTGGCAACAGTTGGGCTTCGATTGGTTTATGTTCCTAACCTAAACTTGGGCTCAAATAGATTACGCTGGAAAATAAGAGCTAAACTAAAATCCCACCTCGGACTCAGATTACGATAATTTAGTCTTTCATGGGCTTCATTTTATACAAGAATTTGGGCTGCCCAGACTACAGTACCATTGGGCCGAATGGGCATTGGAGTGGGGTTTCATATGAATATGATCTCCCTTGCCCTTTTCAGAGAGACTTTTTTTTTTTTTTGCCATATAAGAGACACGTATTCATTCAGAAGGAATAAAAAACTGAACTGAATCTAATAATTTTATGATTGGCACACAGTTTTTCACGTTGACATGCCTTTCTAAAACATGGTACACGTTAATAAAGTAAAATAATAAAAAGAAACCAAGGGAAGAACATCCCTGTTTAGACATGATTATCACATTGGCTAAATTGAAAATTGAATTATTACCATTCTAACCCAAGCAAATTACTTATTCAGTACAGAGATCTCTCATCCAACAAACATTGTAACTTGAATCACCCGATCGGTATAATGTATGGCTTACCTCCAAGGCTCCGAGTCCTTATAATGGGACCGGGTTTACTTATTTAGCCAAGGAAACACATCAGGAGATGATGGTAGCCGACCTGTCAGAACTTCAACTCCAGTTTCTGTTACCTGCATGAGATTACATCAAGCAAGCACAACCACGCATTAAAGCCATAATTCTTCATCAAATAACAAATTTAGTTGCATAATGAGATATAGTGAAAGAAAAAGAAAAGCAAAGTTACCAAAAGGGTATGCTCAAATTGAGCACTTCGTTTGCCATCAGCAGTGACAGCAGTCCAACCATCAGGCCACATTACGTCACGCCAAACCCCTATTGAGAAAAACCGATCAAGAGACAGCCAGTAAATTATTAAAAGGATTATAAATAAATATACTCAATAATTATCCAGCTCGAGAATTACCCGCATTAATCATTGGTTCAATGGTAAAAGTCTGTCCGGCCTTCATCACCCCAACTGCTTTATTTCCTGCTTTTGTAAATGCAAGCAGCCAAAAGAAATACTTAGAATTCAGGAATGGTTGAATCAATTTCATCAATCCCCCATTGATCTCCACATTTTATTGCACTCAAACATAATTGGTTTCAGAAGGCTGATTTAACAAAGGTTACTTACTTCCATAATGGGGAATATTTGGGGCACAGTGGAAAAGCTCACCAATACCATGGCCGCAATATGATTTAACCTATAGTGACAGAAAAATAACAAAGCAAGAAATAAATAAAAACCATATTTTGCATAATCCATGATCCCGGAAGTATAAACGCAGAGTCCAATTACACATTACCACAGATAACCCAGACATTGAAGCATGGCGGTTAATCACTTCCCCGATTTCACGAAACCTTACTCCAGGTTTAACTGAATTAGAGCAAAGAGAAGAAGAGAAACAAAAAGATTCAGAACTCATGTGCAAATCTAGTCCTGAAAGACTATATAATAACATGTGAAGCGTATCAACAGAAAGACCAGCATTAGAAAACTCAGAAGAAAAAGTCATGCTGAAAAATTGCAGGGTTGCAAATAGAATATAAATCAAACACAGTACCAATTGATATCGCTTTTTCCAAGCATTCATATGTACACTGCACCAGATGACGAGATGCTTCATCTACATTTCCCACAAAATATGTCTCGTTTAAATCACCTGCATAATGAGAAAATCCTTCATTAAATACAGAGTTCCAAATTAAACCATTTTAGCAACAACTGTATTGAGGTATAAATGTCCAGCAGGTTCTCACCATGGACACCTTTGTAGTAGACAGTCACATCAACATTTACAATATCACCATCCTCCAATTTCCTGAAAAACGAGAACATAAATAAATTACATAATAATATGACACCAAATTTCAGTTCATTTTAGTTTAGCAATTGAAAAATACTGTGGTAAATGAATGTTTGGGCTTTACGTATAAATGAGGCCCTCAAGGAATAGAAGAAGACATTACCTTGCATCGGGAATTCCATGGCATATTACTTCATTAATTGACCTGAGAAAAAATTGAAATTCATTTGCGTAATCAACATAATAAATCCCAGCATATTGGAAGAACATGTATAGAAGAAGTACCTACGTGCAGCAAGACTTTGGGAAGAAATGATAATTGAGAGGGGATGGATAACCTCCTGCACAAGAGGAGACATGTATTAAGTGAAACCATAAACAATAAATGATAACTAATAAATATGGAAGATAAAAGCTCATTGAAAATCAATGCACCTGCAGCAATAGTTGCCTCATGAACCACTCTATCAATTTCATCTGTTGTTACACCCGGGCGAATCATCCGAGCAGCTGCATCCAAAACCTCCCTCGCAATCTAACAATAGAAATATAAACACTGTTAAAATCATAAATTTACTCGAGAAAAGCTAAAAATTAAATCAAAAAATAATTTGATGCAATTGCAAAAAGGTTTTCCTAAGAGAAAATGCATGTATTTCCAATCGAAAAGGATAAGCTTACAGAAACCTCAATCTACCTTTCTGCAATTGCTGCATAAGGGGCCATTTTATGGCTAATATAGGAATTACCTTACAGAAAGATAGTTCTACCTTTCTATATTGCATAGATTAGTTCTGCAGAAACTTGCAATTCCTTGAATTTAAACTTCACATTTTGAGCATCAGTTCTCATATTCACTAATAGACTTCAACATGCAGCAATTGTTTCTATAATATCAAACCAAGGTGAATCCGTCCAGTTGAAAGTAGGGTATCTAAACCAATCTATGTTGAAGCTCATTTTAAGAATAATATGCTTTGTTGGATGAAACCTTTATTTTCAAATGAAGCAGAGTAATGCAAGACAACAAGACAGCATGATAAACTTTCTCATAAAAGGCAGTTATATAATAGCAAAAGAGAGAAGAAAAAGATAAGGAGCATAAGTTTGAACTTACTCGACAAGTTTCTCGCATTCTCTCAATTTGATCTGGAGTCTTAATCTTCAAAACAAATGCACCAAAGTTAAAAGGTAAACACGATAAGGAGCATAAGTTTGAACTATTTTGTTAGGGCTTAAGAAGCAATTTCAACGGTATAAACTTACCTCAACGCGATGCTGCAAATCACTATTGGGCTCAACCTTTGGGATACCCTGCACATGAAAGAGAGCAGTAACACCACAAACAATCAACAACTTTTCACTCAAAATGCTAATATATAATTTGCAATCAAATAATTCAGAAAGACTCACATCAACAGCCCAGTCAGGTTTCTCAATATGAGCTGGTACAGTACGCATGATAGATATGGGATATGGTCTAAGCGATCTACACAAGGAGGATAACAACAAAAGGAACATGATATGAATCAGAAACAACAGAGGAAGTTACTATCCAGCAAAAGGAAAAATAAAGCTTGCAAAAAAGTGGAAAATTGATGCAAAAGAGAGAAGATATGTAGCAAAAGAGAGAAACTTAAATCCTAAAAAAGTACCCTGTCCAATCAAAATAAGGAAGTTTTGAATCTCGACCCCGTCCTCGCTTCACGCAATATAACCAACCCTCACTAGCTAAATCTGAATTTTTATCACCAACTGAGGAAAGCTTTGCTTTCAAATGAACTGATTTGTGTGAGCTCCAAGAATCTTTGAAACAATCCTGAGTGCTGTCAAGAGAAACAACATCATTAATACAAGACAAAAAGCTTAATCAGATATCTTCCATTGTCAAATAACAATTTAAGAACATCCTTTGCCTTTTACAAAACCGATTGGTAATTTGTTAAGGGTAACAAGGAGTCAAAATCAAACAATTCATTCACTATATCATAACATTCTACAACTTTCCCATGATATTGAAGATAAAGAAAATAATTCAAAGCCGTAGAAGAAAATGATTACAAACCAGAAAGCGGCGCCTTCACGAGGAAGCTTTAAATCCACGCACTTAGGACACCTGCATATAAGAAGTTCGCTTCAGCCTTCAAGGAAGCAACACTATTTACTTATCTTGACCCTAATAGATTACAGTAACAATCCTATTTTACATCTCTAAAGATTGTCCGATTCACGAAGACATTTCAGTGATTCCAATGTGCGAATAACCCCCAAAAAAACCCCAACAAGAATAAACAATTAGCGCGAAAAAAAACTAGCAAACGAAAAAAAACTACGTACTGAAGATGAGCCGGCTTTCCGCACTTTACACAGGAGAGCATCTCCGCCACATCTGAGCCGCCGGCCATCGAACCAAATATAGAAATCGAGCAGTAAAGATAAAAGATTAAGTGAACCCTAAATGCTTAAGGAGGGAGCAGGAATGAACGGCAGAAGTTGAGAGATGATGACGATGGCCGGCGATTTTAGGGAAGTATAAGTTACGTGTAGGGTTTAGAGGAGAAAAGAGAAGAAAGAACACCGGAAAAAGAAAAGACCTGCAAAAAATTAGAAAAATCAAAATAACCTGAATAAATAAAATAGCGCATTTGTTATATACGAGGGTATAAATGGTAATTAAAATAAAATTAAAGGTTTTCTTGTTCCTGTTTTTTTTTTTTCCAGAATTTTGTTGCTCTTAATTGAGACTTTTTAATTTTTATTTACATCAGTAAATGAGTATATTTCTTTCCAGCCAAATAACTATATATATCTTTCTTTTTTTCCTTTTATTTTTTCAGTGGATTTTTTTTCTTTTTTTTGAAAATGGATATCTTTTCATATTTTGATATACTGCTTTTCTGTATCATCCATCCATCAGCCGATTTAAATAAATATATACATCCATACCAAGAAATGTTGAGTTGAGTGAAAGAAGTTCAATGTCTCTTAGGCGAGATCTTGGATTCGATCATTGACGGATTGAGTGAAAAATAGCTCAATGTACATTAAACAAGATTTCTGATTATGAGTCTTTTTAATAACAATAAGTCTTTTGAATAACGAAAACAAGTGTTCGGAGATGGGAGAGCTTTCCCTGGATTCGACACACTTTGACTCTGAAACAATTAAAACTCAATGTGATCACCGCCTTCACCAGATACCAAAGTGTTAATACATCCACAATTTTCTTTTGTTTTTTATGATTGCCGATTAATATACAAATACAAGCCTTAAGTAACAATGGAAGTCAATAGAAATGGAACTTGTTCAATACCTATTAACTTCATAGTACTTCATTTGTTTCCCCTTCATAAGCAAAAGTTACATAAAAGTTAAAGGTCATGTACTAATGTTTACTAATTATACCATTATTACAAACAATTAAGAAAAGTTAACCCACAGTGCTTATATATAGTGTCAAATCTGCTAAAATTTTTACTTATTGGGCACTAGGTTTTACTTCATTTCAGCCATAGTTACATCACAACATAATAGTATACTATGAGTTTTTAGACACTGCTTCTCTTTACATAATTTTAGCTACATTATTACATCCACATTCAACAACATTAATTAGAACATGTGATAAACCCATTATATTTCAGACCAAAATGGCACACCAGTATCAGGAATCCACAACTCTCCTTGTATAAACCTGCTCACTGCAAAAGGGCTAGCCTGTTGGGGATTGTCCAACACATGAAAACCAGGCCAATTCACTCTACGTCCGGTCGAAGCACCCGATCCTGTATTCATATACTCTGCATAATACAATGTTCTAAGAGCAAAATCGCCACTCCATTCTCTCCAACCCTGAGGATCGATTAATCCATCGAGGTCCGTCTTCAAAAACACTGTCCTAGAATACTTCTTCCATGGCCGACCTAAGTAAGTCTTGAACTGATGTTTGACAGAATCTAAATCGGGCGCTGCCCTGACACGCGATCCTTGAATAGAAATTCCTGTGTTTTGGTTAGGATCTTCTCTCCCTTGTGCGGTTATCATGTTTGCTTGATGATTCATCGGTCGCCTTACGAGTATGTCACAGTTTTGAATGACTGCCGGAGCATCACCAAATATGAAATCAATCGTGCCATAAATTTGGCAATCGCGATAAAATTGTCTTAGGGAGTGAACAAAGAGAGTGTCTTGGTAACCCCTGAAGCTGCAGCGATAGAACACAGAGTGGTCTGAACTTACTCTTATTGCCACTGCTTGGTGTTTGTTTGGACCTGCTGTGTTCTCAAATGTTATGTCCCTTGCCCAAAACCCATCACCTGACACACCTGTAAATTAAAACATGAAATTACAGAGTTTTATCAATCCATGCATTTTATTGTGGAATAATCTAAGAACATAATTCATTCTTACCAAATGTGGCAGAGCCATAAGTGGAAGCACCATCTGGAACATTTCGGTTACCGGTAACGATTGTTCTGTCTATGCCATCACCAACCAACATTAGGTTCTTCACATCCCTGTCTATGTCCACCTTCTCATTATAAACCCCTGCTTTCACATGGACTATTACTCTTTGAGGGCGTTTGTTACCCATCCTAGCAACCGCAGCCACCGCCTCATTGATTGTTTTGAAATTGCCGGAGCCATCCTTTGCCACGACAATATCAGCCCTTGAAGTTGCTGGATTCCAAGATGATAAAAGTTTCCCTCCTTGGGTGAGTTTTGGTACACGCCGTAGCTCTGCCAAATAGAATAATGTGATTAAAGGATTTTCCATATATATTGGCAATTCAATAATCACCATGTAAAATTGTGAAGTTAGTAGGAAATATCCTGATCAGCCCAAGCCCAATTGGGAAAGCTGCACTAATATTTTAAATATTTGCTCCACATGAATATGCATATATATAATAGGACCGTTACAAGTATATATATACTGAAATTGAATTTCAGGAATTTCATTTCATTGTCCCTAAGGCTACTGAAACCAAGGAGAGTAATTTACCCTGCTTTGCGCCAACATCATTCCCATTCCCACACAATGCCAGGGCTTGACTAAGCAAAGCAGTAAGGTTTTGAGCTTCGGCATAATCTTGAATCCCAAACCCATTCTCGCCCAATCCTTCCAAACAAGTCCTGTGGTTCGTCATCACGCCACTCAACCACGTTCGAGCATCGTCAATGGTATAGCCGCCTTCATTATAGAGCAAAAGTGATAGCCTATACTCGCTATCATCATACAGCTTAACGCAGTCACTTAAATGACCCATTCCATGATAATTTAAGGTACTATGCTCCAACCCTTGTAGGGTCACGGAAGCCTTAGCCGAGTTCCTAGATTGAAGAACCATGGTTCTGGCCATTTGAACCACCTCTGCAAGCTCTTGAGAGCAAGCGGTGGTGGCCATAGCCATGATTAAGAGAAGAAGAAAGGTGGAGACACTAGCGGACATTTTTGGTCTAAATTGAAGTAAGGTCATGCATGAACTTCGTGGACTGGACTTTGCTTGGAATTTATATATATATATATAGCTCGGTGAGATTTTCGAACACATGGATCATTACAGCCCAGGTGTCACTGGGTTTAAGCAGCTTCGTAGAAAGATCATGCAACCATGACTTAATTGGTAGTTGGTAGTATTAACTTTCAAGCCAGTTTAATTAAAGAAACATTCATGGCTTTTTGTTCATCTGCAGTAACATTTGTGGATTTGCGGGAAAGGGTATATTAAGTAAAATTACACATTATCATTGAAAATAATTCAAAACTTTGTTCATGGTATTAGTTAATAATACTTGACCATTCAAAATTTTTGTCATGATTCATAATAAGCACACTAGGATTAAGGCGTAGAATATACTGGTACTATATATAGTGGAGTAGTGTATATTTGGTAAAATTACATGCATGGCTTTTTGTTCATCAGCAGTAACATTTTTGGATTTGCGGGAAAGAGTATATTATTAAGTAAAATTACACATAATTATTATTCTTGTAAAGACTTCAAATTTTGATCATGGTATTGTAATTGTAATAGTTACTTGACCATTCAAAATTTTTGTCATGACTCATAATATGCACAATATGATCAAGATTTAAGGATAGTGGAGTGGTGTATATTTGGGGAACAGCGTGGAGGGAAGCGTGGGAGAATCGGCATTTGGCGAAGGCAAAAACAGGGGTACGGATACGTGTTGGTTGCTAGCTACATATACATCGGTGCAAGAAACGCCCAGGAGTTTCACTTTGTTTGCCCACCGACAGCTCGATAAAATGACAGAATGGGAAATAAATGAAGCAAATTACGTATACTACTACTTTATAATTAAGTCATAGCAAACAGTCCAGGACATGTACAGGTAAGATATATAGTAGTATTCATGAACCACAGCTCATAGCACCTCACATCTAGCTTTAGGCTTCTCTTGATGGGCAATCGAGCCAAAATTTGATGAATCATATGTGCAAAACTTTTTCTAAGTTAAGATGTTTTTATTAAACGATGGAAGCATACACCAATTGATTAGAACAAATGCTCGGGGACAATATATTATTTATTTGTATTAAAGAATAATTTCGGATAACAACACATGTTGAGTTAAATTGAATGAGTTCATTGTCTCTTAAGCAATATTTCAAATCTTGTGAATGGCAAAAACAAGTGCTGGGAGAGCTTCCTCTTATACGAGAGTCTTGTGAATGGCGAAAACAATTGCTAGGAGAGCTCCCTCTCGTACGGTTCCAAAGTGACTCGATTCCGAATTAATCAAAATCCAATATAATTACCGGATGCCAAAGGGTTAGTACCAAAACAACAATTTTGGGTTTTTCACATGATAATGACTTATGTATCGTATCTAGTTAGTATATTCAAATTATATTTACTTCGACTTGCTAAGGATTGGCATTAGGGGGGGGGGGGGGGGAGGTTGGGAATCTTATAACCTTTTTCAATCAAAACCTCGAGGAATCTTCAAGTTAGCAATTAAATAATTGAATCCAAATATAGAGACATATTTGATGATGACATCAGAGCATACAATATCATTAATTTTTTTAGCATAATTTTGCTGGATTCAATTCTAGAAGATAGAATTTGGAAGGGTTAGATTAGTGTAGCTTTCATATGAAAGTGCCATTCAGAATTTAATTATGTCATAAGCGAAAAAAAAAATACTCAATCAGTTTTAAGTTAATACTAGAATCTCAGAGAGCCAAAGGGTCAAGAAGAAATTGAGAGATGATTTTCAAGTACCAAAATTGGTGTATAATCTCAAACGTGAAGGAACACACTTCCTATGGTGTGGGGATCTGATAGCCTTTTAATTTGCATCAAAGTTGAAAGTCATATATTCAAATGTTGGTGATCTACCGTCCCATTGTTTTCTTCCATAGACACCACCGTGTTTTGAATGATCAGATAGGAACTGCAACTCTGCTTTTAATTGCAACTTGCTAAAAAGTCAAATTCAATTCTAACATTATTATTATTATGAATTAGTAATATGAAGATAAGGATCATGTGTTAATGATGTTTAAGCAGGATTTATTTGTCTCTGGTTGAATAAATGGAAAAGTGATTGATAAACTCACACGAAAAACCCATTTTTAAAACTCAAAAGGCAAGTCAAAAATCAAAATAATGCATCCACTTGGTTGGACAATATTTCGACTGATTTTTAATTTGATTATTATTTTTTTCTAAGCGTCGTAGTCAAAACTCAAAAGTTTATTTTTCCCTATACATATATACTATCAAACTGGATATAACATATATACTCACGTAAGCCAAGTTAGTAAAAATTAAATAAGATATGCTAAACTCCACTAACGGTGCATTGTATAATTTGCCTTATATACACCTCAACATCTGTAATGGAGCCTGATTGCTTCTGGGAAAAGAAACCTTAAATTTTAGATGAATCATTTGGATTTATGGATCTGAATTGAATGCAGATCATTTGTTTTTTGGTCATAAATGTATGTATAGTGCAGTAACACTTCGAGGGAATTGCTATCATCATTGAATTTCAAATGTATAATATATGACTTAATTATTGGTATGACATATTTGAATAGGTAGATCATGAAGTGTAAAAATAAATAATAAGAAAAAAAATGTCTATGTATAATATAAAACTGGAGCAATTTTGACTTGGGAATTCCATACCATGGATAAGGCAATGAAATGATTGGTGAGTTTTATAATTGTTTATTGTAATCATGATATGCTAATTAGTTTAATGAGTTTCCACAAACCAAACATGCAGTCCCAATAATGCAAATTAGTAGTAATATGCAAATTTAAGGCTTCTTATTTATAACTGTTTCACCACCGTTTGATCGTTTCATCACTGTTTTGGGACCAAACGGAATTTAAGTGTAAACTCCGTTTCAATCACTGTTCTAATAATCTCATATGTACAGTACCTAATCTAATCTGTACAGTGTAATCTCATTTATACAGTTGCAAAACAGTGTCAATTGCACCGCTACCTCATCGCTCCACTAAACGGAGCCTAATCCGAGGAAACAAATTTAATTTATCTTTGTTACTATGAAGATAACAAATTAAGTAAACTATCAAAACTAGCTTGATCATTACGTAATTATCATTAATATAATAAATAAACATTCTTTAACATTATATTTTCAATCACCCTTGGAGAGATTGTTTCCAACTTTCCATTAAATTGTGTATTTCAAAAAACCTTATGAATGGGTTTTCGTATAGTAGGAAGCAAAGCAAGTACTTTCAGTGATTTCAACAGAGTTCTTTCATATAACAAATTAATACTTAAAATCATGATAATTAACTTAATATAAGTACGAATTTTCTATACATTGACAAATTCAATATTGCAGCTTGCATAAAGCAGAATATATTAACAAGTCGCAATTGGCAAATTGGCTTAGCTTATGCTTCTTCAAGATTCCCAGTGAACCTGCTCCCCTGCTGTGTTGACCAGTTTTTGGAGGAACCTGGTTTTAGAATTACTAGTTCTTGTTCTTGTCCTAAAAAGGAATTTGGAAATCCACAGATTATCCATAATTTGAAACAGCCAGAGATTAAGAAATTCAACATAATAAGCTTATAAATTAGGAAACAAATTAGGTGGTTAAAGAAACCTCATGAATCACACCAAAACACTATAGAATGTCCCCTGCTTGAATAGATTGGCCCACTGGCTTTCTAAAATTTTTCAGATTAGATTTCAGGAAAAAAGTTTATATAAATATATACTATATCATTAATTTATAATAATACATAATTTTTTTTTTCAAATAGCTTAACTAATCTTTTGCGTGGAGCATGTACACCACTAATTAAAATTCTAATTAATACTTGAGCAAATAAACAATGCAATTATATACTCTGCATTCTCATTGAACAAGATTTGATTATCTATAGTATATACTATCAAGCTTGATCTTCATCTACTTTTTTTCATATTTCCCTTTGATATTAAACGAATTTTTCAAACTTGTTTAGGATAGGTATGAACAACTCTTAGATATCTTTGTTTAATTGCTTGCCATATATATCAGCCGAAAATTCCAGACATCTCCTCATGTTTCTAGATATATTCTCTTTGTAAACCAAAACCCAGAATCCTATTACTATAAAAAAAAGGGGCTCTGTTTTTTTTTTTTTTTGTTGGCCATAAAAAAGGGCTCTGTTTTTACCTAAAAAAGAAGGGCTCTGTTTTTCATCTGTGCCCAAAAGCAAACATTGTAATTAGTAATTACGTACTAACCCATGAACTTTTATTGGTTGGGCTGTTCATCAAACAATAAAGCAGTAACTGGAAATGTCAGGCTCAAGCCGTTTTCTTAAGCAAGTGAACTTCCTTATTAATTCAATTATCTTCAAACTTCAAATATGCTAATTAATGCAAGCAAATCGCAGAGAGATTAAGTCAAAGAAAATGAAATTAACTTAGATCACCAAGACTTTTTGACATAAGATAGGTAAAACGAGATTGGACTGTTCTAGCTATATATGTCGTTCAATAAAATTTGAGTCAAGAAAATTTTGAATATAATTCGTAAGCAAGTAAATACTACTTATTACCCTAATTAGATCATTTTCATAACCTGTTAATTAAAATAATTCTCCACGATGTTTTTCTATCAACCATTTGGCAAACAAGCATAAAAAAGATGGAATATGGAATATATAATATGGTCGAATTATAATGTGAATTCAGACCACTGGGGTTTTTATTAATAGAAATTAGTTCCCTATAATAAGATAAGGCCGGCAAGTTGTGTTTATAGCAAATTTCCAGTCTAAACCCTAGTCTCAATTGGTTTTGTAAACAGTATTTTTCTAGTATTTGCGTATTTTAAATAGCATTAAAGGTGATTTCTTGTTACAAGTACTCACTTCTAGTTTCGAAAATTAATTAAATCAGTCCTATATATATAGCTAAGTACTAATTAATTAATGATCTTCAATTTTCTCACGTTAAAACATTACGAATATATATGTGGTTACATTTTACTTAGAATCTAATTTTATTTTCTTATATCTCTAAGGAGAAATAACAAAACTTGTATACTTCTTCCTTTCTTTTATTACTACCTTTGGTTTTTTGTTGTCTGAATTATGGAAGACTAGCTTATATAATATAATATAAGGATATATATATACGCAAAACCAAAATCCATTGAAATTTGATCAGGTCCCACAGATCGAGCCAGCTGTCATTTGGAGAAAGGATTGCAACGATTGATCAAATCATAATGAGAGAGTGATGAATTTTAATCAAACACAAGTTGGAAGTGGCAGCTTCTTAATTGTACATGGGATTAGACCCTCTGTTAATAAAGCTTCCGAAGTTCCAACCTTGCTCCCTCTCTCGTTAGTCGTTATAATGACAAAGTCAATGACGCGTAACTTTGGTTTTGTTTATGTTTTTGTTGTTTTTTCTTGAAAACGTCATAGCTTTAGAAAGGGGTAGTTATCAAAATTTTTATTCCTAAAGCAAAAAACAGCACCATAAAATTTAATTGATCATATACAAACAGCTATCAAAATTACTATGGGAAAGTATAGCTCAAATTATAATATCTATATAAAGGAGACCAAGGCAACTAACGATACCCATACAAACCCCTTATAAAACCCAAAGCCCCAAACCTTAATTTCCATCACTCAATTAATACTATCGAAAATATTCATTCATTGTGAAGCCAAACCAATGGCAAATTCTCAAATTATCGTAGCAATTTTCATAGCAATATCCATTTTCCTTCCTTCGGCCGTCTTTGGGTATAAGACGAACGATGTGAAATTATGGTGCAACAAAACTCCTCACCCACAACCATGTGAGTATTTCTTAGGCAGTGACCAAAAAACCATCCCCATCAAAGATGAGCCCGATTTTCTCAAAATTTCCATGCAACTCGCTCTACAGCGTGCCACGCGTGCACATAGTAATACCTTCTTGTTGGGCTCGAAATGCCGAAACGAGAAAGAAAGGACTGCATGGTCCGACTGCCTTGCGCTCTACGAGCAAACCATCAATCGACTCAACAAAACCCTCGATCCCGGCAGCAAGATTAGCAAAGACGATGCTCAGACATGGCTGAGCACAGCTTTAACCAATCTCGAAACGTGCAAAACCGGGTTCATCGAGCTTGGTGTCTCGGATTATCTTCTTCCCATGATGTCAAATAACGTCACTAAGTTAATCAGTAATACCCTGGCTCTCAACAAGGCACCTTATAAGGAACCGAGTTACAAAGATGGGTTCCCGACGTGGGTGAAGCCCGGTGACCGGAAACTTTTGCAGTCTTCGTCGCCTAAACCGAATATCGTGGTCGGTTCGGGAGGTGTTAAGACGATCAAAGAAGCCATAGCCGCTGCTTCGAAGCGAACCGGGAGTGGAAGGTATGTGATACAAGTGAAGGCTGGGACATACAATGAAAACGTTGAGATTAAGTTGAAAAATATTATGCTGGTGGGAGATGGTAAAGGGAAGACTATTATCACCGGAAGCAGAAGCGTTAAAGGAGGGTCGACGACTTTCAATTCAGCCACTGTTGGTGAGTAAAATTTCTTGATTCATTCGCTTTTAATTTTCTTTAGGAAGAGATCATTTCTTAATTACAAGTGTTTTTGGAGAGTCTACTTTGGCATAAAGGAAGGGGAATGGGTCATGCTAAGTAATATAGACTGGTACTAACTTACTAACCATCTTATAGCGTTATAAATTACACATCAAAAAGTCCTGAATATTGATTAGTAATTTTTTCTTATCAAAAACAAAAGTATTCAATAAAGGGAAAGGGTTGCTATAAAGAGATCATGTACTATTCCTATCCACCTTTTCTGCTAAGCAAAAAGGCCCTATTCACTTGAAAAAAAAAAAAAAAAAAAAAAAAAAAAACAAAACAGGCCCTATTCACGTAGCTACGTGATGAACCCATGTTCAACCTTATAGTATATAAATATTTAAGTAGTTTGGTAATTTAGTACATATATATAATTTACCAAAAGTAGTTTGGTAATTTAGTACATATATATAATTATTAGTAATTAGTTAATTAATTAATTTTGAATTCGTAGCTTTAATTTTGGCTGTGAATTATTGAAATGGCCAAAACAGTTGTGAGGACTGAGGAGAGCTTCTCTCGACTCGAATGTTATTATTATCAGATAGATGGAAATCTCTTGTCCCAAGTTTTGTACCCCACTTCATGCACCATTCACCAAATCATGCCATATGTCCCTTGTGTTATATCTTGTTTGTTTTTAAGTTTTAACAAGTAATATTTATATAAGAAAATAAAATAAGAAACCCACATAAACACCAGGTTTAGCCCCAAATTAACAAAAAATAATTATATATAAGGGTTAGTTCTAAATTTTAATACATTTCTCATAGGGTTTTAGAATGAAAATATAAAATTTAATATAATTACACAAACAAGGAATAATATTAAAAACTGAAAAGGGACCGTGTCATTATTTAATGGATGGGACATCAAAATTGGGGTAAAGGATTTTCGTTCTAGAGAGGGGTAGTTAAGAAGGAGAAAAAAAAATAAAAACACCAAATATAGTTGCTCCCCTAGCTGGATTACAAAATAGGCCCGTTGAATTCACACTACATTCAAACTTTGGGCCCACAAACTAGAAAAAGTCGTATGGTTTTTTTATGGTCTTCTTAAACAAAATTATTATTTCTGTTGGATATAGCCAGTTATGAAGTTTCTTCCTAATTAACGTCATTTACTGAAAGATACAGCCCAAATTAGATTTTCTGTAAATTTGACCAACGGATGTGTTCTTTTCCATGCTTTTAGTGAAGTTTCTAGATCGAAAACGAAATTAAAGAATGACATATTGTTAACTTCTTAACTTTTTTTCCCCAGCTGTTGTTGGAGATGGGTTCATTGCTCGTGGCATCACTTTTAGAAACACGGCCGGTGCAAAAAATGAGCAGGCGGTGGCTCTCCGTTCAGGTTCTGATCTCTCCGTCTTCTATCAGTGCAGCTTCGAAGGGTACCAAGACACTCTCTACACCCATTCCGAGAGGCAATTTTACAGGGATTGCGACATTTATGGAACTGTCGATTTCATATTCGGCAACGCCGCCGTTGTCCTTCAAAACTGTAACATATACGCACGACGACCCAAGGGCAATCAAAACACCATCACTGCCCAGGGTAGGGTTGACCCTAATCAAAACACCGGAATTATAATCCACAACTCTAGAGTTACCGCTGCTTCTGACTTGAAGCCGGTGCAAAGTTCGGTCAGCACATATCTGGGCAGGCCATGGAAAGATTATTCAAGGACTGTTTTCATGAAAACTTTCCTTGATAGCTTGATTAGCCCGAAAGGTTGGCTTGAATGGAATGGCAGCAAATCGAACCTCGGCACGTTGTATTATGCAGAATATTCGAACTCTGGCCCTGGTTCGTCCACATCGGCCAGAGTCACATGGAAAGGCTACCACCGTGCTCTTACCGCAGCCGAGGCATCAAAGTTCACCGTCGGCAATTTTCTTGCCGGAAATTCTTGGTTGCCGGCTACTAGCGTGCCTTTCACCTCAGGGCTTTAATTAATTTTGTTGCAATTGCCTATTGGTGGTTCGAATGGTTTCAACCATATGGTAGGTACGTGGATAAATAAATCATTAGTTATTATTAGGTAAGTGTATTTATATATAGAATACGTAATTCAAAGCAAAAATGTTTATTTATTAATAAGATTCTGAACAATGCAATGCTTCTCTATACAGAATTTATATATCAATCAATTTGTAATTTTAATATTTGTAATGTAAAAATGATAAATAAAATCATTATTCTTTCATTTTCAGTTTCGTACTGTACGGATATTTTAGACATTGTAAACCATCTTTTCATTTTCTTTGGTTTGGAGTTTGGACTTTAGGATAGTGAGGTGTTTTTTATAATTTCATGTAAAGTTATCAACGTCACCAGAATGAAAATGCCATATTTCTTGTGAATTGCATTTCAATATTAAAAAAAAGGCATAAGTTGTATATCTTATTCAAAGTCATATCTAATAATTATTTCCATAAATCTAAGTGGTTCTGGTTTTGTTCTTATCCGTTCTCTCTTTGGTCAATTGACTTCGCAAATACTAAAATTATTAAAGTTCGAAAGAGACATTTTTTTTATGAAAAAAATAGGATCACGGCATAATTTTAACCTTCGTACTATAAATAAGGCCTTCTTAACTTGTTTCTTCTAATGACGTAGTGTTTTCCTAATTGGACTTTAGAATAAGAAGTTATACATAAGCCCAATTACCCAAATCCCAAAACCCAAAACAAAAAGCAAAAACCCAAAGCCCACAATATTGTTTTGAAAAGCAAAGAAATTAATTATGGAGATTAGGCTCTACTAATTTTATACCAGAAGATAAATTGCCTCCTTTTGTGAACATAGTAGTGTTTTACTTCTTCCTTCCTTTCTTTTATTTTTTCTTCTTTTTGGTTTTTTTTTTTTTGAACTATGGAAGACTAGCATTTTTTTTTTTGGCCACTATGGAAGACTAGCTTAATATACCAATATATACACAAAACCAAAATCCATTAAAATTTGATCAGGTCCCACAGTTCGAGCCAGCTGTCAATTGGAGAAAGGATTGCAACGATTGATCAAATCATAATGATGAATGATGAATTTTAATCACACAAGTTGGAAGTGGCAGCTTCTTAATTGTACATGGGATTAGACCCTCTGTTAATAAAGCTTCCGAGGTTCCGACCTTGATCTCTCTCGTTAGTCGTTATAATGACAATGACAAAGTCAATGACACGTAACTTTGGTTTTTGTTTATGTTTTTGTTGTTGCTTTTTCTTGAAAACGTCATAGCTTTAGAAGAGGGCAGTTATCAAAATTTTATTCGTAAAGCTAAAAACAGTACCATAAAATTTAATTGATCATTTGTAAACAGCCATCAAAATAATAAAAGAAGTGTAATTACTATGGGAAAGTCGAAACAGAAGTTTCTCAAATTATATCTATAATAATAATATAAACCCCTTATAAAACCCCCAAACCTTAATTTCCATCACTCTATACTATCAAGAATATTATGCATTCATTGTGAAGCCAAACCAATGGCAAATTCTCAAATTATGGTAGCAATTTTCATAATCATAGCAATATCCATTTTTCTTCCTTCGGCCGTGTTTGGGTATAAGACGAACGATGTGAAATTATGGTGCAACAAAACTCCTCACCCACAACCATGTGAGTATTATTTAGGCCGTGACCAAAACACCATCACAATCAAAGACGAGCCCCATTTTCTCAAAATTTCCATGCATCTCGCTCTACAGCGTGCCACGCATGAACATAGTAACACCCTCTTGTTTGGCTCGAAATGCCGAAACGAGCGAGAAAAGGCTGCATGGTCCGACTGCCTTGCGCTCTACGAGCAAACCATCGATTGCCTCAACAAAACTCTGGATTCGAGCAGCAATAAGATTAGCAAAGCCGATGTTCAAACATGGCTGAGCACCGCTTTAACCAATCTCGAAACGTGCAAAACCGGGCTCATCGAGCTTGGAGTCTCGGATCATCTTCTTCCCATGATCATGTCAAATAAAGTCACCAAGTTAATCAGTAATGCCCTGGCTCTCAACAAGGCACGTAATTACGAGGAACCAAGTTACAATGATGGGTTCCCGACGTGGTTGAAGGACGGTGACCGTAAGCTTTTGCAGAAGTCTTCCTCGCCTAGACCGAATATCGTGGTTGGTCCGGGGGGTGTTTGGACAATCAACGAAGCCATAGCCGCTGCTTCGAAGCATACGGGAAGGGGCAGGTATGTGATACATGTGAAGGCTGGTACATACAATGAAATCGTTGAGATAAAGTTGAATAATATTATGCTGGTGGGAGATGGTATAGGGAAGACTATTATCACCGGAAGCAGAAGCGTTAAAGGAGGACAGTCGTCTACTTCCCATACACCCACTGTTGGTAAGTAAAAGTTTTGATTCATTACGCTTTAATTTTCTTTAGAAGAGATCATCTCTTAATTTACAAGTGTTTTTGGAGAGTCTAGCTACTTTGGTAGAAAGCAAGGGGAAGGGGTCAATGGGTCATGCTAAGTAATAAAGAATGAATTGACTTAAATCAAACATTAAACATATTGTAAACTTTTTTTTTCCCTTTTCCAGCTGCTGTTGGATATGGGTTCATTGCTCGAGGCATCACATTCAAAAACACGGCCGGTGCCCACATGGGGCAGGCGGTGGCTCTACTTTCAAGCTCTGAACACTCCGTCTTCTATCGGTGCAGCTTCGAAGGGCACCAAGACACTCTCTATACCCAAAACGGGACGCAATTTTACCGGGAATGTGACATTTACGGAACTGTCGATTTCATATGCGGCAACGCCGCCGTTGTCTTGCAACTCTGTAACATATACGTAAGACGACCCAATGACAAGCAACATTGCATCATCACTGCCAACAAGAGGGAAAAGCTTTCCGACCACTCCGGAATTATAATCCACAACTCTCGAGTTACCGCTGATCGTGACTGGGGGAATGCGCAAAGTTCGGGTAGCACATATCTGGGCAGGCCATGGGGAAAATATTCGAGGACTGTTTTCATGAACACTAACCTCGATAGCGTAATTAACCCGAAAGGTTGGCTTGAATGGAATGCCGGCAAATCGAACCTCGGCACATTGTATTATGCAGAGTATTCGAACACTGGCCCTGGTTCATCCACATCGGCCAGAGTCACGTGGAAAGGCTACCACCGTACTCTTACCGCAGCCGAGGCATCAAAGTTCACCGTCGCCAATTTTCTTGCCGGAAATTCTTGGTTGCCGGCTACTCACGTGCCTTTCACTCCAGGGCTTAAGTAATTTGTTATTATTTTTTTTTTTGGTAGAAAGCTTAAGTAATTTGTTGCAATTGCCTATTTGTAGTTCGAATATTGTTTTAGCTATAAGGTAGGTAGATGAATAAATTAAGTATTTCTTAGTATTAGGTAAGGGAAGCTGGTAAGGGAGGTATTTATTTATATAGAATACGTAATTAAAAAGAAAAAAAATGTTTATGAATAAGTTTGTGAACATTGCAATGCTTCTCTATACAGAATTCGTATCAATCAATTTGTAATTTTTAATGTTTAGGTAATGTAAAAAATGAGTAAAATCATTCTCTCATTATCAGTTTCCTACTGTACGGATATATATTTAGACCTTATATAAAACATCTTTTTTCTTTTCTTTTCTAAGGTATCAACATGATCACCAGAATGAAAATACCATATTTCTTGTGAATCACTTCAATATTAAAAAAAGAAACATATTAGAATAAGAAGCCCATTTACCCAAAATAAAGAAACTCCGAAATGTTTTAAAAAGAAAGATATTAGTTGATGGAGAGATTAGGCTCTACTAATTTTATACCAGAAGTGCTCTAAAATTGGAAAAGGTAGGAGACAAAGTTGGCCGTTGCCACAGTATAATATAAAAAAATCAAGAGTGATGAGTACTCGAATCATGAATGAGATAAACCAAATCTCCCCCAATCCAAAACTTTTGAGCCCGCATCACGCTTAACCCGCTACTTCATTCTGGAAAAATGAAAAGGAACAGCGTTATTATTTCTAGAACTAGAACCAGAATTATGATAATCGTAAGGGAATTAATGGAGGGATCATAGTATTTAACTATTTATGAAGTAGAAAAAAGATTTTTTTACCCATTGCTTTTCGGCAGAATGAGAGAAGAACAATAAGAACGGCTAGACCTGCTAATACACCGACGATTATGGCTACTGTTTTTCCAATATCATCTTCGTGTGAGGAATCTACACACAAAAAAGCAAAAGTTACTGGAATTAGTCCTTTACAATCACATTGACAATGAGCTAAGCAAGGCTGCCACTAACAAAATGGCAGTAAAAACGTTCCTTTTAATAAAATTGCAACTTGAAAAACTACTTTAGCCAGAGAACTATATTCTATTCTTATAATAAGAATAGATATGGGAAATTTTGTTAGAATCTTTCCACTATTTAGCGTTAGAATGGTTATCTTAATATATATTCTCTGCTTTTTTTGTCAGCCAATAATACAACTTTTAAGGCAAAAATCATATGGTTCTTATTCGAATGAAAGTGGGATATGATGGATTCTTGGAATGTGGAATTGACCCACAGATTAATGGGAATAATTAAACCCTTTTTCATTCATCAATAGGTTTTCAACTAACTAAAAAGATTTACTTTTACTTCTATTAACTTATTAATTAAATAATAGAAAAAATAAGAAAAATATGAGAGATGGGATATGAATTGGAAGCATGACAGACACAATGCAGCTGCATAAAAAGAAAGCAACTAAAGTGCTGATACCCCCTTAATGCTTTACTTTATAAAAGGATTACTTGTTGACCCTTATGGCCTTTGCCTCTGTAAACAACTAAAGTTATGAGTCAATATGGTTAATTTAATTAATTATGTTTCTTTAATTTCATTAATGGTGATGAGTAATTAAGTTTAAGGAAGGATATGAAATTGCACCTGGAGAGAATTCACCATAGTAGCCAGAAGCCCAGTAACGAGCATAACACTGCCCCAAGAAAACATCAGCCGCCGCAGCTGATCCACATAAACTCTTGAGTTTCCCCACGGCTTCCCCAAGGCAAGAAGAGCAATCGCTTGGACTCAAATCCCCCAAACACTGAGCAAAACCTTCAACCAAACCCGAAGAACTCACTTTAAAACCTATCGCCGCCTGCAAATCCGCCAGAACATCATCCCTCCGCCGAAAGAACTCAACATCGTTATTCACACTTTTACTGCATTTCTTGAACTTTAGACTCGTATCGGGCGTACCCAAGAAATCAGCATGTTCATATCTTAGATAGCAGGCTTCAAGCTGTAAAGAAGCTCCGTAAGAATATGGACAAATCAAACCAATCTGGTTAACAGCACTTTCAATGCACCTGGAGCAATCCGCCGTCTGCAAATCGCCTCTGCACTGGTACAAACCGTAAATGGTGGCTTCCGGCGGCGTTGAGCTTCCATTTCCAATAGCATACGTATTGTAAGACTCTTGGGAAGATGAGCTAACAACTGAGGCTAGAAATGAGTTTAAATTACCTTCAAATGGGGAATTTGGAGCGTATTTTTCCTGAGAGCAGCCGGCATAGATGAAGATATTTGCCTTGACAAGATGATCATTAAAGTAACTGAGAGAGAATAAGAGAAAGAAGAGTTTAGATAGGGATTTGATAGTGGAGTGTAATTGAAGGCTCCCCAGCATTTTGTTTTGTTTTTTCTTGTTGAATATTATGGATTTGCTTTGCTTTTGTTTTTGTGTTTGTGCTCTGTTTTGGTGGTGTAGAAATTGAGTTAGTGGTTGCTTTTTCTTAGTAAGAAAAAGGACCCATTTGGTCTTCATGGGGCTACTCAAATTTTTTTACTTTATCTCGAGGAATTAGTTAGTGTCTTAAAGTGAAGCATATACCCTTTCTTTTGTTTCTGGCCAATACCTCACAATTCCATTGCATCATTCATTTGAACTCCTAATAAGGGTGTTTGCCTCTGTTTTCAAAAGTGAAAACAGAGCAGTTACCTTTCATTGTAGCACAAAATCAGATTGAATCCTATGTTATTTTACCTTTTTTTACTTTTGATAAAGGAGAAAGGACATCCTGAATTTGACCTACAATAATCAGAGAAACTCAACTTCAGAATACATTGAAAATTTCCCCCAACATGATTTATTTTCCGAGGACGGTGAAGGTTTTGGTGAAAGCAGAAGCCGGGCATAGAACCATGAGTCCAATCTTGTCTATTGTTGGATTGGACCTGACAATAGTCCAATCTTGTCTATTGTCTTCGGTCTTCATAATACATAGAACCATGTCCATAAGAAAGTTGAGCTTTGCCTTCTAAAATACTTTTGGCCCGCACGATACCTGTGGCTGTGGATCTTTTATCCCAATAATTAGGTCCAGCTTTGTTGGGGTCATTTTCTTGCATAACCAATGCGATCACATTCTTGGTCTTGGCCCAAAAAAAAAGCGATCACATTAATTTTTTTTTTAACAAAAAGGATTTCTAATTATAATTTTTGATGAAGGAAAAAGTATTAACTTTTTAGCACATATAGTTAGGTGTTGATCATGTGTGATGCATGAGTCTACTTCCTGGCGTTTGTAATCTGAATATTTTAAATGAATGAATTCAATTTTGTTGCTAAAAAAAAATACCCAAGTCTTATTTAAAGCATTAAATCTCGATATAGAATATCTTGATATTTGATAAATGTAAATGGTATCAAAATTCCAATGTTTTATGATTTGTAATATAAGTAGCGTATGGTTCTTTGTTTTGTTGTAACGAAGAAAGAAATAGCGTCTATATTTTGCCATCCTTTTGCTATAATCTGCAACTTTGATTGTGCAAAAGTCGCGGAGTCTTATTTAATTTTGAATATTGATGCGAATAATATATATCACGACCTTAATTAATAGATTGTTGTTATGATAGTAATAGTAATTAACACATTCGTCAAGTTCAACACTGCAAGCAAGAGTCGAATTATAGAAAACATTGAAGCCTGCAAGCTTAGCATCGGAGGACCTAATGCAATTTTTATAGAAAAAGCATATTTTATGATCTTTATCATAATGTGCTTTTTGCTCCACGATATGGATAAACCTTAACGAATCAAGAATATTAAGTGGAAGGAATTGGATTTTGTTGATGTAAAATATCTCTTCTTTAAGATTCGGTACAATTCAACTTTGTAGTAGTGGAAACTTAACATGAGTAACGAATATTAAGGGTTTTATAGTTAATTATACCCAAAACAATATTAGATGATAAAATAATTCACCTACATTTGAATAAGGCTGCAATCTCAATTTAAGGCCCGAACTTTCATAATAAGCTCAAATAAGAGTCTCAAAACACAATTTCAACAAATTATAAGACATATTAAGTAAATTTTTACAAATTAGGTTCTCCCTAGATGAAAACCAATGTTTGTCATGACTTCACATCAATTTTGATAGAAAAATGATGTTATTATATTAAGTTAAAAATCAAAACCTATCAATCGAAATCAATTCAATAAACGTAGTATAATATAAAATTTTTCCGTGCTTTTTAATTTATATACATCTCACACACTAGTATTAACTAAAATCTTGCACAATATGTCACAATTTACTAAATATGTACTTTAATTTGTTGAAATTGTGTTTTGAGCCCCTTATTTGAAAAGTTGAAACCCTTATTTGAGCCTTCAGTCTTTGAATAAAGGTGTTAGGCATAATTGTTAAATAGTTATAATTAATATTTTCTCATGAATGATTATCTTAAAAGAATATTTCTAATATGTAGAAGTTGAAGGAATCGGGGACCTTTTTTCCTGGAGACGTCCCACTCCAGTGCTTACATGGTTTCAATTTCTTCTCGACAGAACAATTCCAAATTTAGTGATCTAATTACAATTAGAGTTTATGCTTATATATAGTAATAATAATAATATAATCAACAAATCAACTAGTACAATATTACGACCAAGTACTTGTAAGTTGTACCACTTCCTTTTCTTTTATCGCATCGTCGACTTTGCCCCTTTTTATGTTGAAATTTCAAAGTTTCAAGCGACGGGCATCTTATTTTATGAGCACACAGTATAGTCGTAAGATATACATCTACTTTAATTAATTAATTTATTAATTAATTTGCTTTTATTGGTTGAACTTGATCAAGAAGACAAGAAGAGATAATCAGCTTTCAGGAAATAGACAAAACCCAAGAAAATTATGATAGCAATGGAATAAAACGTGCATTTCACTAGAATTATCCAAAGAGAGCATGAGATTAGATTATCACCTTTTTTTTAGGCCCCAATAACCAAAAAAGAAGTTAATTTCTGAAATAAAGTCCCAACTTTAATACGCAAAACAAAAACATCAAATCTAAGTAGAGTTTCACCCAATCTTTTCCTTTGACTTGGTAGCCTATTTGCATACTATATTTTTTTAAAATTTCTAGTTTGTAATATTATCAGAGGAGTGATTATCCTATAGATTCGAGTCCGTAGGAATTATCATAAATTCGAGACTAAATCACACACATAATCACATATTTAAGTGAATTTTTAATTTACTCGCCACCGATGGACAAATAACAAATACCCGTAATCTTGGCTTGAAGGAGACTCAAATGAAAAAGCTAATCCCCAATTTTCAATTTTATATCCTTGATTGGAGGCTTTCTCGGGTTCAACCACTTTCAAGTACTCCCCAAACTTCAATAGTTCAAATTGACAGCTAGATTGAAAATTATCAAATTGACCTATGGTGGACATTGGAAAAAAGGGATTAAGATCAAGTTAATCATTGCACGCGATATACTAATATGATCTCTTTGTTTGCACACAAGAGTAAGGAAAAAAAGCCTATTTAAGGAATGAAAATAAAAGAAATTCGAACTCGATTCTTATGGTAATCAATTTCCAATCTCCACCATTTAGTAGAGGAAAAATTCTACTAACGTGCTCTTTGGTACTCCAATTCGCCCAAAAGAGACGAAAAACTTGCAAATTATAGACCAAAACAAAAGGTAGCTCCATGCCTAAAACATACATGAAATCCCAAATGAAAAGTTTGAGTGATATATATATGCACATGGATGGATTGAGTAGAGCGTAATGTAATGGACCACAATCCACATGGTCCAGGGAGCTTTATGTGGCAACTGGCACAGGCAATTTTTAGAGTAATCGAAGTATCCAATTATTATTTATTTTTTTTTAAAGTTTTACACATCAAATTGTGGTGGAATTGCCCCCAATTCTACACTCTAACATGTGATTTCCACTATGAGATTCGCCACTGCCACCTTCAAGATGCGCGATAGAGACTTTTATGGTGACAAATACAGTGTCGGCTATTTTTCCTTTTAGAGTTTTTATTAGTTCCTTTTTTTTTTGTATATAACAAAAAATGGAATTTGGAAGTTCATTTGGGTTTTCAGTTCCTAGTCAATTTCAGAAAATTAATGTTCAAATTAAGATCGATGAAAGAAAATTTAAAGATTCCCCCAATCTCGCAAAAGTAATGAACCTAATACATTACCTAAATTTCAATTAATAGGTGAATGAATAATTGAATACTCCAATTTTGAAAATGCGTTGGCTCTGTCCTACTGAGTCTTTGATAATGCAATTTTATGTTGGGAAGATTTGGTCGTTAATTTCAAAACAAAACACAGCACAGGGCCTAACAACCTTGGAAAACTGCAGCTAAAACAACATACTCCACTTGTCCTGTTGTGTTGCTAAAACAACCTTGGAGTATATTATGTTGCTACATGTATCAACCTTTTTATATTTTTTTTGTTGTACTAATTTCCTAACCATAAACAGGCAAATGTCCACTTGTCCTGTTGTACCAGACACTTTGCTTCTAATGACTCAGTTTGGTCTCAAATATAAGAAAACCATGAGGTTACCCTAATATATGGGAGGAATTTACTAAATGCATAAATGCATGTTTGAATTAGTTTATTTTATTTCAAAAAAAAAAGAATTAGTTTATTTTACAATTAATTTATAAAAATAAGTTTAAGCTGTGTTAAATAAGACAGTCACAAATGTTCTTGAAATATATTCTTAAGTTGTTTTCGAACTAAAGTCTAAACGCTCGATATTAAGTCTGGAGCATTTATTTCAGTAAAATAAGTTAGACCAAACCGACTAAATATAAAATTAATTATATATTTTTTTATACAATTTATGTTTTGATTAATAGTACTATGCTATATAATTGTTGAATTTCAATCTTCTATTGTTTTCTACTTAATAAATGGTAGTATATAAAAAGGTTTTATACCAATCGCTCCAAAAATTTCGCACCCTAGCCTTTTCCCTTCTTTACTTTTGCCTTCCTTTCCCTTGGCCGCCGTCGATGGAGACGGCTGCCACGGATGAATCCCCTCCCCCCCTGGACAAGAGTGGTGTTAAGCGCCATCGTTCTGCTATGGAAGCATCGAATTCGGCCGTTGCTGAGGCCGAGCCCGAGACAATTATTCCTGATTCTGCTATGGGAACTGCTGGTTCATACAAAGACATATTATTGAATCAGGTTGCACAAGTTAATGATGAATCGATGGAAGAAGGGGAAATTCCTCAAGAGGATGATTATGTTTCTGAGGATGATGAGGATGTGGCTGGTCAGGGAGGACCTTGTGTCCTTCTTACAAAGGAAGACAAGAGACGCATTAGATCCCCTTGGAAAACTGCTGTGATCATTAAACTCCTTGGCCGCAACATTGGTTACAATTACCTTTGTTCTCGCCTACAACAGATTTGGTCCATAAAGGACTCGAATTCTTTCCAGGTCATTGATTTGGATCATGGTTATTACTGTGTGAGATTCAACAAGAAAAAGGATTATGACTTTGTTTTTACTGGGGGTCCTTGGGTAATAGCAGATCACTACCTTACGGTTCGACAATGGACTCCTTATTTTCATTCAGATGAAGCTACGATTGATAAGGTGGCAGCCTGGATTCGTCTCCCACTCATGCCTATGGAGTTTTATGATGATTGGATCTTAAAGAAAATTGCTGAGCCTATTGGGAAATTTATACGTATTGATAAGAATACTGCCTCTACATCTCGTGGTAAATTTGCAAGAATCTGTATTGAGGTCGATTTAACTAAACCCCTTGTTCCGAAAATTTTCATTGGAGGTCGCTGGCAAAAGGTTGAATATGAAAGCCTTGGCATGCTTTGTTTTCATTGTGGTAAGTTTGGACATGATGCTGGTCTTTGTCCCTCTAAGCAAGTCCAAGACCGGGAATCTAATTCTGGTACTTTACCTATTGCCAATCCTATCCAGGCAGCAAATCGAGAGCATGAAACCGCCATGTTTGGACCATGGATGATGGCCAAAAAACCCCAAAGAAGAAACACCAAGACTGTCAAATTTGGGGACGCTAGTAAACAACCCGCTCCAAAAAATCCAGTTACAACTCCACGCAATGAAACTCAATCCGGCACAAGATTTGCAGTACTTGCTGATGATGAGAATGTCAATGACTCAGATGAGGTTGCTATTGATAGCTTGGCCGCCCCTGTAAAGGCTACTCCCATTCATTCGCATAATACAGGGCATTTGCGGGATGTTGATAGATCCACTTTAAAGACTAGCCTTCAAGCAACTACGGCCATCGCTAATAAGAAAAGTGCTAAAAAGAATTCCACCCATGTTTCCAATTTACCGTCTTCAAGTGCTCCTCCCAAAGAGTCCACCACTATGATTCCCAAAATTGCTACCACAGAAATCACCCCCTTTTGCAATCAACCAAATCTTGATTCTCAAATGGTTGCCCCTTCCCGTGACTATCCTGATCATGTTTCTGCCACTCCTCCCACTATTTCCCACTCTCGTGTCCAACTTGATAGGAATAGTGATGAACTTGGCATTGGTGTTAATGGTGCAGCAAGAGAAAAGGATGAAATAATGGTTGATTTATCCTCTTCAAATGATGGTTTATCTGATGATATTTTGGTGGATTCATCAAATTCTGCTATGCAGGATTGAGATTTTTTTGCTCTATTGTTCATATCCTTTATATATGTCCATACACATATTAAGCTGGAACGTTCGAGGGGCTGCTTCTCGACGGAGTTTACGCAATATTAAAGATTTGATTCGCTTACATAATTTGCAAATTCTTATTATTCTTGAACCTCGGATTGCGGAGGAGAAAGCTGATTCAGTTTGTCGGAGTATTGGTTTTCCTAATTTCTTCAGGGTGGAAGCAGTTGGATTCTCTGGTGGGATATGGGTATTGTGGAATTCCGATAATGTGGGGGTCGAGATTTTAGCGTATTCTGATCAAATGATACATGCGCTAGTCTCTTTTCCTGGTGTACCTGATTTTTTGTTGACTGCAGTTTATGGAAGTCCGGATGCGGATGACCGCAAAGGATTATGGGACTCTCTTTCGGCGGCGAGCTCTGTTCATTCCCTCCCATGGATTGCTTTGGGGGACTTTAATCAAGTTTTGTCAGCTGAAGAGAAGACGGGTAGGCATGGTGTCAATCTTCATAATTGCCAATTGATGTTGTCTTGTCTCCGACAATGTAATTTGATTGACTTGGAAGCGTCGGGTCCAAAGTATACTTGGTCTAATAATAGAGACATTATGCATTACACTAGGGTCAGATTGGACCGAGTGTTGGCCAATGACATCTTCTTGGATATTTTCAAGCATTTTCAAGTGACAAATTTGCCTCGTACCAGCTCGGATCACCATCCAGTTTGTATTAAATTTTCTCCCACTGCACCTATTGTGGTTCATCAACCTTTTCGCTTTGAGAATGCTTGGTTATCACATGAAAATTTTCTAAATTGTGTCAAGGACAATTGGGATCTTACGGCAACTTCCTTTCAGGCTAACCTCCTTAAGCTTTCACAGGATTTACGGTCTTGGAGCAAAACTTGCTTTGGTGATATTTACAAAAGGAAACGCAGAGTCTTGGCACGACTTAATGGCATCCAAAAATCCCTTGATCGGGGACCAAATGATTACCTGTTGAATTTGGAAATTGTCTTGATGGAGGAATATAATTTAATTTGTTTCCAGGAGGAGACAATGTTGAAGCAGAAAAGCCGAGTTGATTGGCTAAAATTTGGTGATTGTAATTCAAAATTCTTCCATGCCACAATCAAAAAATCAGCTGCAAAGAAAAAAATTTCTGCTTTGAAGAAGGATGATGACACTTGGTGTTATGATTTAGAAGAATTGAAGAATCTGGTTTCGGATTACTATGTGCAGCTCTATTCGGATCATCCCTCTTCTTCTAGTGTTTCTTTGCATCCAACTTATCAATCATGGCAACTCACTTCGATTGAAAGAGAAAATCTTGACCGAGAAGTGTCTTTGGAAGAAGTGAAATCAGCATTATTTAGTATGAACCCAACTAAAAGTCCGGGTATTGATGGATTTCCAGCAGTATTCTTTCAAAAATCTTGGAACTTTGTTGGTACTAGTCTTCTCAAATTGGTTAGAGACGCTCTTCGGGAAGGCAAGGTTGATCCGGATTTGAATCAAACTCTCATCGTTCTCATACCCAAGCTGCAAGGTCCGGAAAGAATTTCTCAATTCCGCCCTATTAGCCTGTGCACAGTTCCTTTGAAGATCATAACCAAGGTGTTAGTTGATAGATTGCGGCCCCTGCTTGATGGACTCATTAGCAAGTCTCAATCTAGCTTTGTCCCTGGTAGACACACCACGGACAATATCATTATAGTACAGGAGGCCTTACATACAATGCGGAAAATGAGGAGAAAGTCTGGAATTGTGGCTATCAAAGTCGATCTTGAAAAGGCCTATGATCGGATTCGATGGTCCTTTCTCAAACAGGTACTTGAAGAGGTTGGTCTTCCAATTTCTTGGATTCATCTTATCATGAATATAGTTTCTTCTAACTCTTTCTCCATTATTTGGAACAAAGAACGTTTGCCTTTTTTCTTTCCTACAAGAGGAATAAGACAGGGGGATCCTCTCTCCCCATATTTATTCATTCTTTGTCTTGAAAAGCTATGCCATATGATAGATGCAGCAGTTCAGGAGGCTCGGTGGAAACCATTGAAATTCACCAATACCGGCCCTTCTCTTTCCCATATCTGTTTTGCTGATGATATAGTTCTCTTTGGAGAAGCTTCTACTTCGCAACTTGATGTCATGATGGAAATTCTAAATAATTTTTGTACTGCTTCGGGAGAGAAAATCAGCCTAGCAAAGTCCAAGTTGCTGGTTTCGGCCAATGTGGATTCAGGTACTGCACAGGCTTTGAGCAATCATTGTGGTATCGCTTTAACTTCTGATTTTGGTAAATATTTGGGAGCTCCCATGATCCATGGGAGAGTGACTAGACAAACTTATATGGACATTGTTAGCAAGGCTCAGGCTAAACTTCTTTCTTGGGGAAATCAGTATTTATCCATGGCAGGCAGAGTTATCTTAATTCAATCAGTCTTGAGTGCTTTACCTTCCTATATCATGCAGACAACTTTTTTACCTGAGCATGTAGTTTCTGCACTGGAAAAACTTATGCGTAAATTCCTTTGGGGCAACGATGTAGGTGCCCGGAGTTTACATGGTGTGGCATGGAACAAAGTTTGTCTTCCAAAAGAGCAGGGGGGATTGAACTTACGGGATATTCACAAATCCAATCTTGTTTTTTTAGCAAAATTGGGATGGTCCATTATAACAGCAGATAACTCTCTTTGGGTGGAAATTATACGTCACAAATATCTAAAGCACCATGACTTTCTTTCAGTGTCTCATAAGCCTACAGATTCTTATACTTGGAGAAGCATTCTGAAAAGACGAGAGGTTCTTCTCAAAGGCCTTGGGGTAAATATAAGTAATGGGAAATCTACGCATTTTTGGACTGACAATTGGATGCCGGACAGCCCATTACTTCAGCATGCTTTGCAACCTCTTTCAAATCTTGAAGCTTCTTTCTTAGTGGCAGATTATTGTGATGAATATGGGGCGTGGAATTTTGCTGTTTTACAAGACGCCTTGCCTCCAATTATAGTGTCCAAAATTGCTTCTTTGTGGATTGATACGGAGGATGATGATGAAGATTCTTGGTTTTGGCGGCTGGAAGGAGATGGTAAGTTCTCCACCAAATCTGCCTATCTCATCCAAATGCACAATTATGCTTCCAGCTCATTACCATGGCATAAAGTATGGTCCTTTCCTTGCCCAAACAAAATTAAAATCTTTCTTTGGAGGGTTTTAAATGGTTCTTTACCTACTGCTCAACATCTTTATATGCGACATATACTCTCTTATTCAACTTGCTTCATATGTTCTTCTTGTGAGGAATCCTTGCTTCATGCCTTGCGTGATTGCTACAAAGCTCGTATAGTTTGGCAAACTGTAAATCTGGAATTGTCTCATTATGATTTCTTCACTTTGGATTTGGAGAATTGGATCCTAATAAACTGTCAAAACAAGACAAAGTTCTTAGGAGTTCCTTGGGGAATTGTCTTCATGTTCTCTCTTTGGTTTATTTGGTATTGGAGGAATTGTTTGCTCCATGACTCAACCTTTATTTGGCCCTCAAATTGCAATCAACTTATCTTCACTCGTGCCAAAGAATCAGTTGATGTTTTAACCGTTTTTTATCACAGGTTAAAGCACAAGATTTTAGTTAGCTGACATCCTCCTCCTGTTTCTTTTGTGAAGGTTAATGTGGATGGAAGTGCTCGAGGCAACCCGGGATTTGCAGCGGCTGGAGGACTTATGCGTGATCATGACGGTCAATGGCTGGGAGGCTTCACTTTCCGAGTTGGTTTTTCTTCCATTATGGTGGCTGAGCTTTGGGGGATATACCATGGCCTTTTATTATGCTGGAACAAAGGATACAGACAGGTTGAGCTTGAATCTGATTCTTCATCGGCAATAACCAAGATAGAGCATCTGGCAGCTACTTCAGGACCTCATTCAAAGCTTCTCGATGCCATAAAGAAACTCCTAGCAAGACCTTGGAGTTGCTCCATCAAACATATCTATCGAGAAGCTAATTCTTGTGCTGATTGGATGGTTACACATTTTGATCATTTGAACTTGGGTTTGCACACCTTTAATGCTCCACCGCCAGGAATTTCATCGCTCCTTCAAGCTGATGCCATTAGATTAGTCTGACCTAGAGCCGTTTAAGTTGTCTTTTTATTTTGTTTTTTCTCTCCCTCATATATAAAAAAAATAAATGGTAGTATGTAACACATTAATTCTAAAATAATTAAAAATATCAAACTATTAGTATTTACTTAAACCAGTTAAAACATCTCCGGTTTAGAATTCGAATCTTTAATGTGGCATGCCCTGATTCTGGACTGAAACATCTCTCTTCACCTAATTTTTTATTTTAAAAAATTAAAACATCTTTAGCACAGCCCATCTAAAAAGAAAAAAAAGAAACTCAACATCATTATCATGATTCATGAACAAAACAATTCAATTGATCATCGTTATCAGAAAAAAAAAAAAAAAAAAAACTTGCAACTTGGTTAAACATGTATCCACAGTTCCAAACCTTTTAACACTCATTTGTTATGGAATCAATCGTGGGCCAGAGTTTGCAGCCAGAAAATCTGAGAAGAAAGACTCTACAAGCAAATTAGAAACGGATGATTATTATCACAATCACAATCAATCATAATTTGCAGCATCATTATTGACACAGTAAATATATACTTTTATGATAATCTAATGTGTAAAAATAAGATTTTGACAGCACATATAAAGAAGAATCTTTTCACTAAAAATTTACACCTGATCATTCATTTTACACCCAACTCCCAAGTCTTGGAAAAAGACCACCGGAAAAGTATAAAAAGTAAAAAAGTAAAGGTAAACAAAATTCTACCTAACCCAAAATTCCAATACATCATTATCACTAAAATTGACCAGAACTAAATAATATCGTCATCATCATCAATCATCTTTTAACACCACCACCACCAGCAGCCTCCTCTCAAAGGTGGCGCTTCCACGTCATCTTCCTCCCACAGTTTCCAGCGGCGATCCGGGTCTGGACCTTCTCAAACTCCGAGAACCCGCAAGGAATCGTGATCCCACCTTCATGGCAAAACCCATACTCCTCTTCGGCTTCTCTCAAGAGCTCGCCGAACAAAGGATGGTTGAAGTAAAAAACTGGCACCAAAACTCTATGAAAGTCGCCGTCTTTTTGACCAACGTAAACCGCCAAGTGTCCTTTCGGAACCGCCATTTGCTTTTCTCTGAGAGGCTCATAGTCAATAGGAACGTAACCCGACCCGGGTTTTCGTGAACAAATTGATTTGGCTCCGTTGGTTAACCGGCGACCCCAACTGATGAGCTTGGAGATAGACTTCGATTTACAAAATGACCCTGCTTGTGTCAGGCGGCTGTACCCACGTGGGCTCCGAGCTCTGCGGATGAACCATCTGGAAATACGGCAAAGCCGCTTACCGATCTTGAAGCCCCTTATCTTTCTCATGGTTTTGTGTTTGGTACTTTCGGACACAAATTTAAGTCAAGAAAGAAGAGAGCTTTTTTGTTTCTATATGAACTAAGACTAAAATGATTTTGTTACAGTGAGAAGGAAATCAAATCAATCAAGAAAAGGGCCATGGATCGGCGATGGACATAATAAGGCGAGAGAGAGTAAGGCAGCCTTCAGAAAGAGACGTTGGTATATTTGACATCCCGCTTTTCCTTCTTTCCAAATGAGTATTTCATTCGAAACCCTGATTCACAATTCTCAGGTAGAATCAAATAAGCCCCTTCTCCTCTGCTTTCTCCTTTGCCCTGTTTAGCCTCAAATTATAGGAGCTGCCTATAAAAGAAAAACGGAAGTTGGAAGGGTCAACAATAGGAGGAAATAGGGTTCGAGATGGGCGGCAGTGGGGTTGAAGTTGAAACTTGTAAGAAGCGAAATTGTGATTTAAATAGGAAAGAGAGAGTCATAAGAAATGGTCGACGGATCTCATAAGTGGCTGCGGCTAGATTTCACGCAGGTTTTTCTGAGTAAAAAAAATTTTCCCTTTGGAGTGAGTCATCACCGTTGGATTGACATTTCTAATGCCCGCGTTGACCAGGGACTGAGCTATTTGTTTCTGATTGGGCGGTTATATTAGTACCTGAAATGTCTGGGGTAATATATCAAACATCTGATGAACACTCTAAATGGGATTTTGGAATTTTATGAATAGATGTACCTCCACCACGCTCCTTCCACGAAAGTGTCAATTTTTGGCCACGTACTCATTCTTTGGATTATCACTTTTAATAATGGGTTAGCAACTTGGAAAAGACAAAAGAAGACCAAGTCTCAGGGTGCTTCCCTGTAGCATACCACTATTTAATTATCCTGCTCCAGAGCCTACCTCTCTTCCACGTGGCTTTGTCGAGCACCATCGATCTGAGGATGGGAGATATAATAATAGATTTTAAAATTTTCATTTTCGGTATTTCACATTACAGGTCAACGTACGTATTAGTCTCATTTATGGCAAGTTATGCAGACGTTTATCACGCGATTAAATTATTCAAATCAGTAAAATTTCCCATGATCAAGAATAAATCAATTATATATTCTGTGCAAATTTCCAAAAAAAAAAATTTATGTATTCTGTGCACGTGACATTTATTTAATAATTACTAATACTTATTATTTATTTCTAGTATGAAATGGTTTGTAAATACCGGTTTTCCCATTGTTCTCATGGTTAGGTGAAAACGTTTGTCCATCTAGGACAAGGGTTCAAGTCGCAATGGTTTCATATGTTAAATTCCGAAAAATAGTTTGTAAATAAATCATTCTTTCGGCAATGTTAATTATGCTTACACAATGGTAACAAATTATTCGGTGGGATTCAACCACCATATATTATTATTATCTATAAGTTCAACCATATAATGACAATTCAATAATTTTTAAGATCTTAGTATTTCAATGATATCTTGAAGTTGATAATTTACTATTTACGCATTATTTATTTTAGAAGGAACATAATTTTAGGATAAAATTGTGAAAAAATGTTATAAATTGATTATACGTGGCATAATTTTAGTGATCATTTTCATGTGTGATATTGTGGAAAAATCTCATTTAATAATTTCTTTGCGAAGATAATAGGTTATAGATGCTTTGAATACAAATTGGAAGTCCACAAAAGGCAATACAAGAAGTAGACTTGGAAAGCTACATGCAAGGAAAGTTCTCATCTAATAATTTCTCCGCAAAAACAATAGACTGCAAATGCCTTAAATGCAAATTAGAAGTCCACAAAAGGCATGCAATACAAGAAGCAGATAGAAAGCTACATATGCAATTGCATCTCCATGACTCTACTTAAACACAACCACATATCTAGGAGTCATCATTATTACTCCCCCAAGTCCCATCAAATTCGATTTCAACTAACTAGACTGAGTTTATCTAAAGTTATGCATTCATTATTTAGTTTATAATTATATATAATATATATATATATATATTCTCCACAAGAATGAATATATGATATAACAAACCTTGAGATAAAAATGATTTACCCATTTTATCTTGTGCCATAAAAATGTCATTAGATAAGCCTAAAAAACAATACAATACCTAACACTAAAACTTTTTTTTTATCCGACTCCAAAATCTTTTTAAAATTGCCTTTAAACTTTATATATAATAATCATATCAAATCTTTATAAAAAAAATTCATATCAAATCAAACTATATTCATTCACAAATAATGTATATGATTATGTTTAAAGTAAATGGGATTCGGTTTTCCATTATACATTATCGTTATCGCATAAAAGAAACTCTAATCATATGAGAGCAACTAGATATGCTAGACAAGTGTCAGAATCGGGGATGAGGTATACATTTACTTCCGTCTGTCTTACAAACATAGCAGGATTCCTCGGCCCATCCTAAAGAACAAAAAAATCGGGTGAGCACTGAGCAGGTCCAAGATTCCGTACATAAAGGTCGTACTTTACCGTATTGAAATTCAAGTATTCAACAACTGCTGCTGATGAAATACGTGGGTCCAATCCGACGCTATTTGCACTTGACAATTCCAAAAGTGGTGGGTCCTTAAGGACACGTGGTTGAATCCTGACAAGTAACGGGCGCATTATTCAAAAGTAGTGAATCAAGACCGTATATAAAAATTTAACTAAAATCGCCGAAGGCTTAATAATAATCTCATTTTCGTGGAATTTGGCACCTTGCCTATCGCCATCTGTCACTACTCCCGGGTCTTCTAAATGCAAACAACTCCACACTAAAAAATCTTTGCGACTTTCTCCTTTCAAAATTTTGCAATTCAAAAGTAAGCACCTAATTTCGAGAGGTTTCCTTTTTCTCCTTTTTTTGTCTTCGGTTTTGAATACTAACTAACCCCATTTGGATTCATTAAGCTTCCCCCATAATAATTTCAAATCCTTTTTTTTTCTCAATTATGGATTATTGAATGTTTAATTCATGAAATGAAACATGTGACCCTGGAATAATTTTGAAGGGAAACTTGATTTCTAGGTTATCAGTTTATTTAAATAACATCATATATATATATAATATGTATATACGCAATGGCGGATCTAGGAAAGTTTTTTAGAATGGACACAATATTTTCAATACATAAATCGTAAAATATTTGAATGACGAATGATGAATTAATCAATTAAAGATGGGATAAATTAATGTAGTAGGTACCATCTGAGCATAAAAATAGAAATAATTTAGCATTTGCATATAGATCCGCCCTATATATGTACCCAATAAACCAAAACGAATAGAACAACTTCGCTTAAGATTTAAAAAGATTACAAATACAAATATATAATTTTGTTGGCACAATCCAAATATAATAATATAATAATTTATATATATAATTTAAGTCGTTGGAATACGGACTAGAAATTGCATAGGTACTTACGGAGTTACGGACATTTGTACAATTATTTTATAAACAATCAACTGACCATTGAATAAATTTTTTAGGATTAGTGAAGAATATATTGTAAAGCAAGTTGCCAGTTGTGTATGAAATGTTTATCAATTGATTCTTTACATAAAGATAAACAACAAGGTTACATATATAGGCAGGCTATTTATATATATGGACCATTTGCGATATGGACAGAAGGCAAATTTTATATGCATGCTTGGAAATCAAGCGAGAAGAAAGGAAAAATTAATGAAAAGTGTTTACTTTTTCGTCCTTGTAGGACACACAAAAATATACTAGTTTAGGTTTTAAAGTTCTTATTTTGAATAATAAACTGCAAATTGCTTGGTCAATTGTGGCGTTGCATTCTTATCTTGTTCATTTGGTTTTCCCAAAATATATTTGCAAGTTCCACACCAAAACCTGGAAGGTAACCCTCGATCGAAAGCTCCCTTTCACTAGCTCCTTGGCCTTTTGCATGTGTGGGTATATATAATAAACTAATTAATATTAATAATAATGATAATAATATTCATTCATATAATTTTAATCACATTTTAGACCTTGAAAACTACATCTTACCAGTTTTTGGAGTAGTCCAACGATCTCTAGCTGTTTATTAATCTTTAAAACTGCCTAATTGCTGTTGTCTTGTCTCGACAAGAGAAAAGAAAAAGTGAAAAACACCCATAAATTAATTAGTTTCATCAGTTGTTGTTATTTAATGTACGGATGTCTGTACCTGCAAGTTCTTCTAGATCGACCTTTTGGCTGGTTCCAAGGGACAGGAGAGATTTATCAATACGTATTTGTACGATATACAATAACTTGATTAATGTTTGATTAATATGACTCCGACATCATATTTGTTGTTTTGTTAGCCATTAAAAATATGTAATCTGATCGGCTGCTGATCGACCCAAGTTGGATCCGTGAAAAATATATTAATGTTTAATTGGTTCAGACTCAGACACACATATGCTATTCTTTATCTTGAAATTGTGATTTAGTTATAGATAATATGTTAAATATCTGAATTAGCCGTTAATTTATAAGATAAGATGAAATTAAATATAGATAGGCAGGCAGGATTGTCGTATAGCTGCAATGAAACAGATTGGAAATTTTGCAGAGATGGGCGATAAGCACTTCAAAAATTAGTCCACTTGTGGGGTGGCGCTCAAGTGCGGCACCTAATTAAAGGCCTCGTTGGTTAGATTTACATTGGCGAAGGTGTATATGAGATATGTACTAGTAATTGGAATGAAGTAATCGCTTTCTACAGTATATATATTGGCCTATATATGATTGGTATATTAATAGCTGAAAGCTGATTCAATTGACTGCAGTCGATTTCATGTAATTTTCATGTGGTAAGCATGTGACTGGAGCTTGTGCAATGTCATGTCCTTTAGAAGATGATGTTTCATGCATAATTTTACTGCATTAAATATTGATGCGATGGCCAAAAACTATAGCATGCATGATATAGTCTTTTGGAGATAGAATTTTGATTATTAACATTGGGTTAAATTCTTCATGAATTTTAGGTGGAAGACGATCCCTAGCTCTCTGAGGAAAGCTATTATAACTTCTCATCTAGATAGATAAATTAAAGTTTTGATTTAAAAGAAATATGTTAAAAATATCTATGTTGCCAACTGGTAAGGGAGACAATGGTGGCTTCGAATTCATAAAAGGGTCAAACTCATAAACTAATTTGCAAGTTTCTTTATCTGAATGCCGCCTCTTGTTTTCCAAATTAGCCTGAAACAGCGAGGCGATGGCTTTTTTCCCTCTAAAAGAAAGACATCTAAGAATGATTGCCTGATTGGTCTCTTTCTCTCTTAATAATTCAAGCACTTGAGTGTGTTTCCAAAATTATTTATGTTTACCGACAATCCGTTAGGTTTTGAATGTTATCTTTCTAATTTGCATCTAATTCTTTTGCATAGGATTCCAACTTCTAAATAAATCCGCAGTAGAAAGTTGTGTCAGACTTAAAACCGGAAACTAAACACACACACACACAAAAAATCAATTTTTGTAGAGGAAAAAAGATCGAGCGAGGCGGAGGACGAAGACTTACAAGAACTGTAAGAAGCATTTCATCAAACATATTATATACAACAATTTTGGACCTATAATTTTACATGATTCAAATGGGCCTCCGGTTGCGATGTTATCGGCCCACTTTTACATTTTTGGACCATGGCTTGGGTCAAGAGATAGTTGGACATCAAGGCTTTCCCTTATCATCTTCTCCAGCCAAGATGGGCCCGAGCCTATCTAGATAGGATATATTCGTTCAAGTTCAACGGTCCAGATTCAAACTTCAATATGCCAACTTCCAAGTAGCCATAGAAGATCCTCCCTCTCTTTACTGTTGACAGAAACTGGAGAAGGAGAACAAAATAGAAGATCCAAATCGGAAACCGAAGCTGAAAAAATTAAAGAAAGAAAAAAAAAAAGGAAAATTGCTCCAAGCACGGAGCAGTGAGCAACATTTCCTTTCTCCGATTGAATGAGGATTACTAACTGTAATAACTGAACCAATTCACATAAGAGCCCAACCGCCAATAAACAAGAGGAACTTAAAAGGATCGAGGGATCCAAATTTGAGCAACGTAGATCCAAATTATGGATCCGAATCTGGATCTACAAGAATCGGGTTGGGAGGAACTCCGGAGAGAAGCTCGAAAGGTTGAAGGCGATCTCGATGTCAAACTATCTTCTTATGCTAAGCTCGGTGCTAGGTTCACCCAAGGAGGTTTGTTCCTTCCCTGCTACCTTTCTCCATTTCTCTGTTTTAACTTTAGAATTTCGTTTCCAATGTTAGTTTCTGTTATATGCAATCGCATTTTGATTTTCTACTGGTGGATTTCTGAAATTGCGAACAAATCTGTTGAAAAAACTGTGGAAACTCCAACGGATGAATTTTTAGGCAGATTTTTTCTATTTAGGAACATGGAATGAACTTGCTATTCCTTTGCGATGATATGTACTTACATTTAGGTTATTTAGATACTGGTTCGCCAACGGTCGGGTCAAGCAGGTCATGGAAGTCTATGGAAATGGAAATTCAATCATTGCTTGAGAAACTGCTGGATATAAACGATGCTATGAGTAGATGTGCTGCATCTGCTGCACCCACTACTTCAGTAACACAGAAGCTCGCAAGGCATAGAGACATTCTACATGAGTTTACTCAGGTTTATTGCGTTCACTATGCTGTAATTTTTATCTTGTCTTGTTTTTATTTCTTGAATAGTTATAGTCCCATGACTTCTAATTGTTCGAATCACTTAGGGGTAGAAGAAATATAGCTTAAGAAACGAGTTACGATTTGGTTGCAAATTACCTAAACAAGAGTTTTTTGTTTGTTTGTTTGTTTGTTAATAACAACACACAACTATGAAGTATACTATTGTTTTATTGTTGCTTTCAATCTGCGTAATCCAGTGTAGAAGTCAAGTTCTCAAAAGATAAGCTTTGTATCAATTAATTTATATGGTGTTCTGGCTGCTTGGGAGCTGAAACTTTGTCATAATTTCTGGTGCTCATTACCTGTTCTGTTTTCTAAATATATATTTGACAACTTTTCTTTTTCATGGACTATTGGCAATACCTAGAAACCATTCTCTGTACATTGAATGAATAACATGCAATTTTCGGCCCTCTTGTGTTTACAATTAGAATTGCGCTTATATCCTCGTGTCTTGAACCATGAGTGACTGGAAGAAAGTCTGGCAGTATTGTGGTTGCCTATTACAGATCATCTACTCTCCAAATGCAGTCATCCATCCTCAGTTTCTGGATAATACCATATTCCTTCCTCATTGCATTTACAATGCTGTATAACCAAAACCTAGGGTTTCTTTCAGTGCATTGTTTGCTACTGTGGCTCATTGCTCTATAAATTAATCTAGCCATGCCATGCTCCACTGAATTACCCCCACTCTTTGCTGCTTTTGGGTGTTTGTCATTTGGACAAGTTTATATGTATTTCTACCCGTTTGAAGTAATGGTGTTAATTTTGGTAGGAATTTAGAAGAATCAAGGGAAACATAAATTCAATGAGGGAACATGCAGAGCTTTTGAGTTCTGTCAGGGATGATATCAGTGAATATAAGGTATTCATACGATTTAAGCTCTTACTCTGTTTCTCTTGTTGCCACTACTATTGTTTTTTCTCCAAAGTTTATTTTAGCTGCCTTCATGCAGGCTTCTGGGAGTATGTCACCAAGAATGCAGTTACTCAGAGAGCGAGCTGCCATTCACGGAAGCATAGCTCATGTACGATTTCTATTTCTGTATTGTGGTTACCAGTTTGTTCATATTTAACCTTTTTGTTTTCCTGCAAGATGTTTTATTTTGCAAATACTTAGAGGCTTGTAGAGGATGGTATATTAGATGTGTTACACATAGAAGAATAAAATGAACATATTGGTCAGAAAGCAAAACCTAAAACTAGTGGTTTGGTATGTGCAACCCAAAAGTCTCAATAGTCAATCAGTATTTATAAAGTCTCAGTATGGTCTTAAAAATCCAAATCTCAGTTACCAAAACTTAATCAAAACTTTGACCAAAACCCTTTCTATATACTATGCACACTTATAATTATAAGCCTTATCAATAAATTTATATAAGGTCAAAACTGATTGCAAAAGGATGTGCTAATGAAACTTTATGTAACCTGCCATGCATATGCTTGCACAACCTTACAGCAAACATGCATTTTCTTTTAGCTCTGTCTACCGGTAAACTTATTTTGGTATTGTAAATGTATAGGTCCCATTTTACTTGATAAGCTAGATTTTTTGTATACATGTGAGGTTGAACTGCTTGATGGGAGTAGTTCTTTTCAATCACACTAATCTCCAGCCTGGCCATCTGATGATTCAAACTCTGTAGCTTTAAGATGGAGTTCTAAATTCCGACTGTCGAGATGCTTCCTTGGGTACACTTGATAAAAATTGATGTGACAGATAGAAGAGCACTTTAGGCTTCCCATGTGTGTTTATTTATATGTTTTGCTAGGTACAGTGAAATGTAACAAAATACTATTGTAGTTTATTTATTTCTGTTTCCATTTTCTGAACATTATTGTTGCTTCCTGTAGATAGACGATGTGATTAGTCAAGCTCAAGCGACAAGGGCTGTGCTGGGCTCCCAAAGAGCTTTGTTCGGAGATGTTCAAGGAAAAGTAAAACTTCTAAGTGACAAGTTCCCTGTTATCCGTGGCTTGCTTGGTACTTAATAATTTATCTTTTTTACTGAATTCTTATATTTTTGTATAATCTATATAATGTCTATATAATGCTAATTATGTTTTCAAAATTGTAGGTTCCATCAGAAGGAGGCGGTCACGAGACACTCTTATACTGTCTGCAGTAATTGCTGCTTGTACGTTGTTCCTTATTATCTATTGGCTCTCGAAGTAACTTATGAGATGTGATTTGTTAAATATGCAAATGTTCAAAAGTGGTGTTTTTCAGTAAGAGAATTTTGGTTATAACTTGTTAGAACACATCAAATATCTCTGTAGCTAAGCTTTGAGGGTGCCTTCTTTTGGGTTCCCATTATAACACAAGAAAATTTCATTTTTGGTTCCATGTGCAAATTCTCTTCATTGCTGGACACAGAAATTGTCAAATTGGTGTAGTCAAATAGTGGCTCCTTGTCTTGATGTGTGGGGTCAAATCAAATTCTCTTGGTGGTCACAGGAGTCTGGTCTAGTTTTAGCTGCCTTGCTGCGCATGCTAGCCTTGCGACCTTTGTTCTGTTGTTGTCGAGACAGTGGCAATGGGGCATCTTAAAATTTTCATATCATCCACGTTTTTTTCTTCTCCATCTCTCTCTTTCATGATTTTTGGATCCAATAATGGTTAGTGAGTTTACTTAAACCCATTCCCATATGATGAGATTCATTAATCATTTACTAAGTGATTGCTCGATTTAATTTGAAGCCAGTCGAAATTTGAAAGCGAGGGAAAGAAACTTAATTAGGAAGCAAGAATTGATGAGAAGTATATATATACTAGATTACTAGATGCCCCGAATCCTGCAACACTTGCAGAGAGGTGGTGGACTTTAGGTAAAAACAATTAAATGAAGCTAGTACCCATTTAGGAGGGGAAGGCAGTAAACGTGGCAATGGCAGAGCAAAGCAAAAGCAAAAAGAAAAAGAGAAATGAGAGAAAAAATGCATACATATATTACTTTCATGTATGTAAATGCACAGCGTACGTGCCTCGAGGCTAGAAGAAGGTTAGAGCTTTGAGAGTTGAGACACACAGCTTGCAGTTCCTAGTACGTACGTTGTGTGTTTTTTTGACAGTAAAACTGTTCATAGTCTACAGGGCTACTTCACAAGGCCTACATTTTGCAGCGGCAGAGATTGAGATTTGAGATGCCACTCTCATCTTTATTGGACTTCTACCCCACCAGCACCAGGCACCAGGCCACCACCACCGCCACGCTCCACCACCTCTCCACCGAGATTCACAGGCTTTTTCCATACTCTCGCTCCATATCCACCATAAATTTCTGTATGCTCTAACTTATTAATCACTTATCGTGCCTAGTCATTGGAAATAAGAGTCCATCACTCTATCACCAGACCAAATGTCTGACTGATGTCGACTTATTAATCACTTTAATAATTATATATACTAACTCAGCTCATATTAATTAAAGTGTCATTATGCGCCATTAGATTATGCTTTGATCAGATCATACAAATAAATAATCTGAAAAATACATTATTATGGGTCAACGGGGGGTCCGATGGAAATAGAAATGACCTTTTTTTAAAAACTCTTTTTGTTTGTTTTTGGCTTAATGTTGGCGGAACGACACCCTAACATTCAGTGACAAAAACAAGCCAGAGACATGAAGTCATTTTCAGGTAAGCATTCAGCTCATTTCCTTGTTTATATAATTATCAACATGCTTTATTGCAAAAAAGCTATATTAGGACAACATGAAGGTTAACTTTTTAGATGTACTTGAATAAGTTTACCATTGAGTTAACATTTTATATATATAATAATTTATAATTTTATATGCATATACGTACTTGTGTTTTTATATATATACTAAGTACTAACAAATATATATTAATATTAATATGTCCTGATCGATCTCCTTAACACAAACAGTAAAGTCAGCATCCAACATGTTTTTCTTTCCTTGGGGTACAAACAAAAGCATCAGCATTTACTTGAATGAGATGATATATATATGAAGAATCGAAAAATTGGCATATATAATTGTGTAGATCGGTGGTGGGCTAGGGACAAACTTCTACATCTAATGAAAGCACATTCAATGTGTCTACCTGCCATACCCATACATAAATAAAAATAATTGTATTAGCATTGATAATTTAATTGTATAAAATGTCAGGGTGGCCAACTTTTCAAACTAACTGTTGTGATTCTTGTGAAGAATCATCAAGGAGATCATAAAATGGGCTCCAATCAAAACATAAATTAAAAATATAAGGTGAGATTCGTAGTACTTTATACATAAGTAGGCCATTGGGTCTCTGAAAATTAAGGTTTTGAATTAGAGAATGCTTTTTTCATGGGAACCAAAGTCTGAAGTCTCCCCTTTGGTATGAATTATATGATGCAGTCAATTATATGTCTGATCACTCGACCGATCATGATCTTCACCCTTTCTGTCCCACAATTATCACATTACAATGTACGAAGACGCCGATATGTCGAGTGCTTTGCTTCAGCTTATTATATATATCTTCTGTCTCCTTATTAGAGTATTAAACCATGCACCAATAATGTCATAGATTTATATATGGTTCTTAGCTATATGTAATCAATTAATCACCTAACTTCCCGAAATAAATACCAAAAAATATCTAACTAATTAATTATAATGGGAATCCTTACGAAGAATGTGACTAGGGGCCCGGCCCGGGGGCCACCAATATTACCATGGAACAAGTTTTTTGGGTGTTGCTCCAAAGGCAAACCAAAATTACCATTAATTAAAAAAATCCAACAGGAAAGTGGCAGGCCAGCGATGCCCTAAACTACAGAGACATGGCTGCATGCCCCAAGGCATCTATACAGGACCCACGGTGATTTGTAACTAAGTGACTTGAAATTTTTACCTTTAAGGGCAATTCTGGGGAAGAGAAAAACCCTAGCCTTTTGCACACATGGGGATGGATGGTGATAGTTTTCAAAAATGTTTGAGAAATGACAGCCATCTTTTTTCAGCAAAGTTAGGGTTCATCCATCTCTTTTAAGCTTGCAACAAAAAAAGTAATCCCCCGGCCCCTTCCCCAGAAAAATGCAGTGCATATAGGCTATAGATATATGGCCTAACTTTTTATTAGCTTCAAAACCGGCCAAAAGGAAATTATATATAAAGAAGGAAAAAAAAAAAAAACCCCATCATATATATCTCTTAAGCAAAATTGCAATTGCAAAGGACAAAATAAAGTGAATTCGATTAAAGGGATCTGTGTGCTTCTGTTCTCACTGACAACTACGTATCTCTGTACAATGTATGAGAGAGAAGATATATGAGTGGTCAAATCGATATTTTGAAAAGCTTTTTAGTGTAATATACTTTGTTTTTGTTTTGATTTTTGCATTTGCTATTATTTTCTAATAATTTGGCGGTGAATTCCCTTCCAAGGAGGCGCAGAGTTCCTGAAAAAACGAATCCCTTCTAATTAAGCTAATTTACAGCTCCTTTATATAGCAGGCATCCCCTATTCTGAAAGCTGCCATCGCCCAAACTTTAACTATTTGTCACATTCTAGTTCAGCATTCAATGTTTTTAATTAATTTTATAGTTTGAGCTACCTTAATTTTCATTTTAAGAATAATTAACCAAGTTCAATGGATTGGACATTGAACCAGTAAACCAGATCAGATATACCCTGGCATTTGGCAAATTTATAATTAAACCCTTCGATATATAAATAAAAAACAAGTCAGAATTCCATTTTAGCTAGAGATTCTAGAGAAAGTACCCTAGCTAGGATGACCAATATGTTTTTGCATATCTAGTGAAGTGATAGTTACGAGAAAACTCTAGGGTATATATATATATATATATATATATATGTATCTTCAATTAGCTATGACCTTTCATGGAATGAATGAATGCGAATGTTGAATATCATGAAAGCTAATATAAGTGACAAATTCAGCATTTCCCCTTGGCTTTTCTTTGTTGGTGAAACTTAGAGTAAAGTCCCCATTTTCAGCTTTTTTTAGGCTTTTAGCCGCGGTACTAATATAGACAAACAAATTTTCTTTTTTTACTTTTACAGCAAGCTATAACATACAAAACCAGCACTTTTTTTTATCAAAGGGCTTAGGGCATATAATAATGAAAATAATAGACAGATGAAACCAAAAACCAAAAACCAAGTTAATTAAAAAGCTAAAGCGTGAAATCTATAGGAAATAGGTTGCCCGGCATTTAGGGCTTTTTTTAAACTAAAGTCTAAAGAGTTCTTTTCTTCCTTTTTTTTTTTTTCTAGCAAAGATCGTATATATGATACAGTACCCATGGAATTGTAGAGAACCGAGAAATTTTTTTGTTTAAAAGAAAAAAAAAAGAAGAAGAAAGAAAGAAAGAAAGAAGAAGCTTTTGAGTTTTGACACAGCCCATCTTAACTATGAAAACAACAGATGAATGAAGGAAAGCTAATCACTCCCA